>JASDQU011179775.1:0-12335 GCA_032191745.1 Picea mariana
GAGGAAGAAGGAAAGGTCGAAATCCTCTGAGGAGGTTTCGCGAAGTTCCAAGAGCCGTTAGATATTGCAGAGGTGCAAGGAGGTTACGGAGAGAACGTTTGAAGGTCTAAAGCTCAAGAAGGGCAGAGCCGTCGATCCGAGTCATGAGGACCATCGGATCTACACATGATATCGTGTATCGAAGTTTCGTGAGTCGAAGCCCCAAATTTGTGCAACGAGAATTGCGATATCGCGATCTGCGATATCCCGACAATATCAGAACTGTTCTTTGTGGAGGACGCGTGTCACAGGATTTGAGGAAGTCGAAGTTTGGAGAATCGGGGTTTTCGAGAACAGAGAAATCTTGCCGCTTGGAATTGCGATCCGCGATATCCCGATGGAAGAGTTGAGTGGGGCCACGGTTGGAGTTAGTGGAGGACAGGTGGCATAATATCGGGGATCGGGAAAAGGAAAGTCCCGAATCCATTATCATTGGGATTCGCGATCCCGCGAACTCCGATATCCCGATAGAAGAAATGAGACTGTTGAATAGTCAACTCGCATGTGCGCATCGGAGTTTCGGCGCATCAGGGTTCGAAAGTCGATGATATGAGTTGCTTGGTATCGCGAGTAGTGAAACCGCGATAAGAGAAGCCCCGACAAGATGAGAGAAAGTCAACGTTGACTGACCATCGGGTCTCGGGGATTCGAGAGCCCAGTGATCAATAGTGAATTTGCGAAGCCGTGAGGTCCGATCCTCTGATAAGTAAAGAGAGGGGGATCGTGCCAAAGAGAATCTGTGGGCTGCAGATTTCCCGATAGGGAAATAGAAGAACCTTGGAGTTCTTCGGGCCAAGAAAAAGAAGATCCTGTGAGTGCGCGTGGACCTTCCGACCTGTGGGTGGTGAAGGGGCTGCGTTGCTGTCACCTTTCCTCAGTGATACCATGGATTGATATCTTCTTGTTTTTACTCAACCGTGGCAACTCTTTGATATACTTTGAGAAAACTTGTGCCTTCATGAATTCAATAACACCTCTTCAAACCAAGGTACAATATAAAGCATGAAGTCGTCATAGTAAAATAAAAGTTAAATATCAATCAAACATTAACTCATAAGAGTCAATAAACATCATCAATGGGTAAAAGAGTTTCAAAGGACTATTTACAAGGAGCATGTCAAAGGATAGAAGAAGTATTGAAGAACATAAAAAATGTACAACAACAAAGAGATCTTGAGCAATGAAAAACCTCCTTAAAATAAACAATTAATAAAAATCCCAAAACCCCTAACTCCCTAGGTAGTCAAAGAATATACACTGGGATCACAGTAGTAGTAGATTAGGCATTAAAGCTAAAATTTCTGGTAGGGCCCCCCTTTCCTTCTGCTTATTTAAGCAAAATAAAAGAGGAGATGTTGTGGCCACAACAAATTCTACAAATTATAGCAATGATTTAACTTCTCATACTTTAATATATTACAATTATAGTAATGATAGCTTCTTGAATGGCATATGTAAGGAGAGTACTAGGTTTGTAATGGTTGGTAATAATGAAAAATTAAGAGTGTGCAATGTGGTGAATAGTTAGCAAGTTTGAATTGGCAATGAAAATCTAAAGGTCCAATTGGTTGTTGAAATGCATTAACAAAAAAATGTTGAAATGGAAGAGAGACACTTGTAGGAATCAATAGCAATTTCGAAGTAACAACTAAAAAATGCTACTCAAAATAATAGTTGTGTAGGAAAAGTGACGATAACATTAAAGAGTTATAAGAGTGTAAATTTAACCCAGCGTGGTCTTCGCAAACATTTTGGACACACAGTTGGAAACCATATTAATGAGAAATTGAATGATAGCGGAGACAAACTTAGTGGATAGAATCCTAGAACTGTGTTTAAGAAATTTGAAGAAAGGATAAATAAGCCACCATAGCCACAATGTCCTTATAGCAAATAGGAGTGCAACTTGATTGTGAAGATAGACAAGGATGAAATATAATCATTGATCAAACCTTAATTGTTCTAGAAAAAATATATATATTCAATAGTTTAGTGTAAAATGTAGAAAAATGTACATAACACAGGAACTGGGTATATCAATCAAAGCTATGGAAGGTTACTAATCAAAGCTATGGGAGAAATAAACTTATGCAGTGAATATGGAAGGTTACTAATCAAAGCTATCATGTTTATTAGAGTTACAATGCATGATATATTATAATGTAGTGTATTTTTTAATTTTTAAAAATTTTGTGTATAGGGTTTTTGAAACGTTTAAAAACCTTATAAACCTTATACATAGTTTTTATTAAAGAAAACTTTGTTTAAATTATTATATCTATAAGTTGTACAAAACTCTGTTTTTTAGATTACAAAATGCTTCCATCTATTTTCTGACAAATCTTTTTTTAAATTATAAGAGCCATTAGAATGACAACTCCTAGAATATCATATGTCACATATGCATAAATACAATACCCAAACCAATACAATCCACTCCACATAATTCTTCCACATCCATTGCTCATCCATTCTAGTTCGCATAATTTTTCCACATTACTGCCCAGTCATTGCCACGCTAGCATACATACGCAAAATTTACCTGCCACGTCATCCGTATGTATGACATGTGGCAGATTTTTTATTGGTCCACTTGGGTGCCTAAAAATGTCAAAAATGTGTGACACGTGCTAGCCTCTCGTGTTGCCACATCAACTTGTTGATGTCAGTATGAAGTCATCCTGTTAGTTGTATGACCTGTATGGATAGACCACGTGATAGTGTATGGGCCTGCCATGTGGCACCCTTGCTTTGACTTTTTCCCTATTTTTACCAAACTTGCGAAGGCCATAACTTTTTCATACATATTCCATTTGAGGTGATTTTTGCGTAGTTGGAAATCTATCATTGAGCTTTACGCAATGGAGTCATTTTCATTAGCATTTGAGAAGATCAATTCTTGAACGTTTTGAATCTTCCTAGATCACTTGATCCCATCTCCACATTTAAGTGCACTCGGGCTAGAGTAGTTATGGGATGGGTGACCACCTGGGAAGTCCTAGTGTTCTACATGCCTATGGTATTTTATAAATTTAGACTAATTTATCCCACATGCATCGTGGGGACTGTTCTCCTCTCACTCTCTCATATATACTTGAGATGAAGGAGTCCCTTTAAGCATGCAATGGAGTGTGATGTAAAGCTTGTTGTGAATGAAGCATAGACAACATATCTTTATTTTCATAGATAAGCTACCCCATTATGTTATTTTGTGTTCTAATTTTTTTTTCTATCTTATTCATTAATAGAAGTTGGGTTTCACAATATTTTGTGATCTCTGCTATATTTTTTCTTTTGTCTCATTTCGTTCTCAAATTAATTTAGATCAAAATGGCATTAAAAACCAAAGTGTTTATAATGTGAGAAGCTAATACATTTTTCCAAATATTGCTAAAATTATTCCCAGCAAAATATGTAAAAACATGGGATACATTTTTCCAAACATTGCTAAAAGTATTCCCCACAAAATATGTAAAGACACGGGACAAGATCTTACGAAAGAACATGATAAAATTAAATATCCAAATATGTTTCGAATCTCTTGGTGAAAGTTAACCTTGATGAGGCTTAGTACATATATTCTAGTTCAACCATGGACATGGTGTACAACTGTGAGTGATTTGATAAAATGATAGATACCAATCAAAGTATCTATGTGAAACCTGCAGATCACAAGACAAATATGATTAGAGTTGAAGGTGTTGTTCTATTTTATATGAAAGGTAAACAAGTGAAGAAAGTACAAGATGTATTCTTTGTTCCAAGATAAAAAAGAAAACTACTATTAATAGCAAAAATAACAAAGATGAACGAAAATATCAAATTTTACAAAAACAAATCTCTTATAAAATAGGAGAATAAGGGATACCTTGCGTACCTAACCATATGATGTTTATTATACATTTGACTCTCCACATGAATTGTTGTTTTATAAAATATCATAATTTTTTAATATGTTTTAATATTATCTCTTTATGATATCATATTTAAATACTATAAAATTACAATTTCACTTAATAGGAGCCTAATTAATTTATAATTTGTGCTTTAAGTTAGGTTTTTACTCTCTTATTATATAAATCCTTCACCCCCCTCTAGTTTTGTAAGTGTAATTCACTCTGGGGTGTGTAGGTGTCCCCACTACTTATGTTCTTTTTCCTCTTATTATTAGTTAATTGAATCTTTGATCCTTTTACTTTTCCTACTATTTTTACTAGTTAGTTTAGTAGTTTCAATAGTAGTGTCACTTTTGAATACAAACACATTGCAAGTTGGTAGAAGATCACTTGTTCAACATTTGGGTAAATAATCAAGTGATGATTCCCATCAACCTAAGTAATAAGGGAGGAAATAAAGGCAACCACGTTGAAAAATGACTAGAAAATATATGTGAGCAATCGAAAACTAAAATATATTATCTGTGAAGTTTGGCAAGGAACTTAGGGAAAATTATAAATAAACATAATCAAAATTGTGCATTGAATGTTGGTTGTTCACATATCAATTTGGAAGAAGTTAGGGAGAATGAATGTTTTATGAGAACAAATTTTAATCCCAAGCTCTACTACAACCTTTAAATGGAGATCAAATGCGAAATGACAAACGTGGTTGATCAAAATCAAGTTAAACATTTCAAGTCAACACCTACAAAGTAAACATATACATAGGGAGAGAGATACATATCTAAATACCACAAAGGATATTCTAACAAGTTTGTTTATGTAATAACCCAAACATACCATCAAAATGAGGACAAACCTTACAATGTTCAATGGATGCATCTATTCAAGGAGATGCCCATTGAAGAATAATAGAAAGTTTCAATAACCAAAGTTTAAGAGGAGATTTCTCCCAACTAGTGTAAGACATTTACTTATAAATCATGAGGTTAGAAATTAGAATACAATAACACCATTCTAACATGATTCTTTGGATAAATCACCATTCTATCTAAAATACTTGAAATCCATGTTGAAACTTTTATAAATAGTAACTTGTCTTCACATATAAGGCATTTTACATCATCTATAAACATTTTTCAATCAATTTTAAAAATAAAACTTTCCCCAACACAATTACTTGTCACATATGTTCCCATTCTTATTCTTGGTTTAGAGTCCATGCTTGAGTCCCTATAAACTTTTTATGGCTGAATATTTACACTAATACGACTGAAAACCTAAAATTAATAGGGATAATGCATGTAGACCACTCGAAAAAGATTTTTTTTAAGATAACCAATTCATACCACTAATATATAAGAGCAACTTCAATATCACTTGTTTCACTTGCTACGAATTAGTTGTCTAGATGCTTGCAATTTTATTTGTCTCCATTTGACAACACAAGGTCCTTCTCATTGTTAATCCTAGAAGTGTACTCAACATCCCAGATTACAAGTAGATTAACATAGTGGGGAAACTTATTACACTAGTACACTTTGGAAAAAAAAGGACATGTAAAAAACATTTACTAACATGCCTCAAAAAGTATTAGTCTAATAACAAGTTGAAATTGAAATTGAAAACTAACAAGTTCAAATTGAAATTTGCTAAAGTAAATTCTCACATGATATCAAAGTTTTGTTCATTTTCCTTAAATTTCAAAATTAACAAGTTGAAATTGTGAGTTTTCTAAAGTAAATTTTCACATGATATCAAAGTTCTCTTCATTTCCTTAAATTTGTAACATAGTATGATGAAGAACTTGAAAGATTGAAGATATGGAATTAATATTAAATGGTATTTAGTTTCTAATAATATTAACAA
This sequence comes from Picea mariana, assembly GCA_032191745.1. NCBI lineage: Eukaryota > Viridiplantae > Streptophyta > Pinopsida > Pinales > Pinaceae > Picea > Picea mariana. The sequence goes on from JASDQU011179775.1 coordinate 5,808, forward strand.
TTATTAAGTCCTCTAAACTTAACATTATTTTACAATTTGAAATATTTTTTAAACTACTATATAAATTTTGTGTGAAATTCTACTAAAATTATAGTTCAACTCGTTAAATATTTTGTAGGATTATAGCTATGCTCACATGCTTGTTTAATCTCTTTCAAATTGAATAATGTAAAATCCTTAATTACATAAACCAACTCACTTTCATTTTATGAAGACACGTGACATTGAAATATGAAGAGTTTCAATACAAGACAAGGATTTAGAAAATGAAAAGCTAAAACATTTTCATGTAATGTCAAACTTATGAATAAGGAATGCTTTCAATTCCCTTGAAATTCCTTGTCAACACTGATGAAAATAATTTATTTAGTATTGTTAAATTCTTTATTTATTTAATATTATTAAATTTATAGAGATTAAATAAATAAGTTAAGATTAAGGTTTTTTATCCTTAGATGAGATACAAATTGAAAAACACAATTGGATCATAGTAATGAAAAATGGCAATCAGACCAAATAAATATGATTTAAAATCAAAAAATGAAATTGTGAAGAAAATAATGGTTTTCTTTTATAATGTATTTTTTAATTTTTTAATTTTTTTATAGGGTTTTTGAAACGTTTCAAAAACCTTATACATAGTTGAGAAGATTTTTATTAATATGATTGATGCTAGAAACCTACATATTTAGAGTTTTTAAATTATTTTGAATATTTATAAATAAATATCACCTGCATATTTAGATTTTTTAAATTATTTTCAATATTCATAAATATATATCGAGATATTATAGACTATTTTTCCACTCACTAATAAATTTCTGTTCTGGTAGAGTACAAAATGTCTCCATCTACTCTCTCACGAATCTTTGTTTAAATTATAAGAGTTATTAGGATGACAACTCCCAAAATACTAAAGAGAAGAACTCAACGTTTTTATTGTGAAATAACAAGATGAAAGATCCAGAACAGAGAGCATTGGAACAACACTTTGGTTTTAATCCCAAAAAAATTACATGTCACATACATAATGCCAAAGAACGACAGATCTGGTCTGATAATGCCCAAAGAGTAGACTTAAATATCTTGGTTTATTTCATCTGACGTGGCAGTTGAAGTGCGATATAAGGAGGAGGAGTTGCACCACTGAAGCTGTGCAAGAAGTGAAATGTGATCAGATGAACAAAAATATGAAGGAAGTGAAGAGTTCAGCCCGGCTGTGCTCTCACCAATAAGATCCAACAATGACTCTACCTTCAAATTAGTTTGGGTATAAGATATATAGTCTAAGTTTCCCTTGAAGTCACATGCAAACGTTGTGGATTTAGGCTCTCCAGCACAACCCATTAGTAGAGAGTGGGAATTATAAGAAGAATAAGCGTTGGCCAATGGAAAGTTATGTTGGAACATGGTTGTAGGTTGCAACACCTCACATGGATCTACCTTTAAATCCTCTTGAGTAGGATCGATGCTACAATTTGCTAGAAGAGAGTGGACAACCCTACCTAGCACAGAGTTGAAGTCTCCACATAGTACCATGGGAATACAATCCTTGACCTTCGTTTCCTTCTTACAGACTAATTCCTTCAGAGTCCTGAGTAGGTAATTTACCTGCCATAGTTTGACATTACTGTTAGGAGGTTGATAATGAATATGTGTATTCACTATGCAAACAGGACGATCTGGACTGTTTTTCTTGCCATAAGATTTGAAATTTAACATCATAACCTGGGCTATGTTGTCCTTATGAAATCGTCTTTTTGCGAATTTGTTCCACTTCTCAGGCTTTGAAGATATTTTGGTAGGCATAAGCATGAAAGTATAAGCATGTACAAAAATATGATTAAAATGAAAGCATAATCATGTACAAAAAGATGATTAAAATGCAATGGGAAATTCACATAAGATCAAGCTTTAAACTTCCTGCACCACCTATTCATGGCATTAGTAGGCATTAAAATAAGAAAAAAAAAAAGAATGACATAATGATCAAACCTTAAATTCAAAGGGATAATAAATATCATAAGTAATCGTAATATCCTCAATATCCTCAATGGAATACTACCCATGTTTTCTAGAAAAGAGCAGTGATGCATTATAGAGGTCATCCTAGGCTACTTAGACTTGACCTTATGATGCCTTAATATCATGATCACACTGTAAGACCAACCTTCAATTTCCTTTCCTCAGCGATACCATGGATTCATATCTTCTTGTTTTGACTCAACCGTGGAACTCTTTGATATACTTTGAGAAAACTTGTGCCTTCATGAATTCAATAACACCTCTTCAAACCAAGGTACAATATAAAGCATGAAGTCGTCATAGTAAAATAAAAGTTAAATATCAATCAAACATTAACTTAGAAGAGTCAATAAACATGATCAATGGGTAAAAGAGTTTCAAAGGACTATTTACAAGGAGCATGTCAAAGGATAGAAGGAGTATTGAAGACCATAAAAAATGTGCAACAATAAAGAGATCTTGAGCAATGAAAAACCTCCTTAAAATAAACAATTAATAAAAATCCCAAAACCCCTAACTCCCTAAGTAGTCAAAGAATATACACTGGGATCACAGTAGATTAGGCATTAAAGCTAAAAATTTTGGTAGCCCCCCTTTCCTTCTACTTATTTAAGCAAAATAAAAGAGGAGATGTTGTGGCCACAACAAATTCTAGCAATGATTTAACTTCTCATCCTTTAATATATTACAATTATAGTAATGATAGCTTCTCGAATGGCATATGAATATATGAAATCTATGTAGTGTATCAATAAGAATTATAAAATGTTATTACAATTTTAGTAATGATCGCTTCTCATACTTTAATATATAACGATTTGAAAATTATTGTAATATATTAATTTGATATACAAACAAGACATTTATGTTAAAATGTACATAATTTTTAATGTTTACTAATTTATTAGCTTATTAAATTTAACAAATTATATATGTAAATATTATTGGAATTTCAAACAATGAGTTGCTAATAGGTTTTCAAAAATAAGCTAATAGGTTTTCAAAAAATAAAATTTGAATTTGAGCTCATCATTAACAAAATTTGATGAGCAAATAAGAGTGGATGGCTACTCAACATGAGTAAACATATAAATGATTAATAATAAACAATTCTAATTTATTTGATGTACACAAATGGTTAGTGGATCATGTCATTTTCTAGCTTTAAAGTTGTTTCATATGTGAAGAAACCACTCATGATGAAGCCTAAAGGAGGCAATCTAAAACATGCTTAACTTTATTGGTCTAAATGTACATGGGTTTCATGGAGGAAATCTAATGAAATCATACTAGAGTAGAAGCACTACTACTACATTTCATAAGGTAGTGGCCATTTGGGAAATAACCCATCATGGTAAGGAGAGTACTAGGATTGTAATGGTTGGGAATAATGAAAAATTAAGAGTGTGCAATGTGGTGAATAGTTAGCAAGTTTAAATTAGCAATGGAAATTTAAAGGTCCAATTGATTGTTGAAATGCATTAACAAAAAAGTGTCAAAATGGAAGAGAGACACTTGTAGGAATCAATAGCAATTTCAAAGTAACAACTAAAAAATGCTACTCAAAATAATAGTTGTGTAGGAAAAAGTGACGATAACATTAAAGAGTTATAAGAGTGGAAATTTAACCCAGCGTGGTCTTCGCAAACATTTTGGACACACAATTGGAAACCATATTAATGAGAATTTGAATGATAGCCAAGACAAACTTAGTGGATAGAATCCTAGAACTGTATTTAAGAAATTTGAAGAAAGGATAAATAAGCCACCATAGCCACAATGTTCTTATAGCAAGTAGGAGTGCAATTTGATTGTGAAGATAGACAAGGATGAAATATAATCATTGATCAAACCTTAATTGTTCTAGAAAAAATAGATATATTCAATAGTTTAGTGTAAAATGTAGAAAAATGTACATAACACAGGAATGGGTATATCAGTCAAATGATATAAAGAAAAAATAACATCACTTACAAATGTATTTGAGAGGCTTTGACAACTGTAAACATTGATGGCTATAAAGCCATAGATTATAACCGTTTTACACATATTCTTGAATTATATTTGTTATTGCAGTTTTTTTACTTAATGTAAGGTCTTTGTTGTTTTGTCTCTATGTTTTAGAAGCTTGTATTTTTTTTTATGGTTGGTTACAAAACTAACAAATTGAAATTGAAAATTTGCCTCTCACATTATATCAAAGAAGTTTTTTGTTTATTTTTTTTTAATTTCAAAACTAACAATTTGAAATTATAAGTTTAGTAAAGTATATTTTCATACAATATTAAAGTTTTGTTCATTTTCTTAAATTTATAACACAATACAAAAGCCCATGACTAAGAACTTGAGAAACTAAAGACATGAAATATGAAATTAATTTCAAATGGTAAAGTTTATAATAATATTAGCAATCAACAATTATGTTACCTATACATAACATTATTTTACAATTTGGAGATTTTTGAAACTATTGGACAAATTTGTGAATTTTATTAGAATTATAGTTGAGCTTGTTAAATGTTTTGTAGGATTATAACTATGCTCATGTGTTTGTTTAATCTCTTTTAAATTGAATAATGTGAAAATTTTAAAAACATATTACTGTAATGTCAAATTTATGAGTAAGGAATATTTTCAATTTTTTTCTACTAAAGAATTTTTTTTGTTAAAATTGATGAAAATAATTTATTTAGTATTATTAAATTTACATAAATTTAATAAAAAGATTAAAATTAAGGTTTTTCATTCCCAAATGGTATACAAGTTGAAAAAAACAATTGGATTGATTTCAATAGTAATGAAAAATTACAATCACATTAAATATGTGATTTAAAATCTAAAAATGAAGTTGTGAAGCAAAATAATGGTTTTAGTCTTTTGACCATTGCATTGCATAATATATTATGATGTAATTTTTATGTTTTTAAAATCCAAAAATTATGTTGTAAAGCAAAATAATGGTTTTCGTCTCTCTTTCATCTGTGTCCATATGTGTTCATGCTAACAAGGAAACTTATGCAGTGAATATGGAAAGTTACTAATCAAAGCTATCATGTTTATTAGAGTTATAATGCATAATATATTGTAATGTATTTTTTAATTTTTAAAAGTTTTATGTATAGGGTTTTTAAACATTTTAAAAACCTTATAAACCTTATACATAGTTTTTATTAAAAATAAATCTGTGTTTAAATTATTATATCTATAAGTTGCACAAATCTCTGTTTTTTAGACTACAAAATGCTTTCATTTACTTTCTGACAAATCATTGTTTAAATCCTAAGAGCCATTAGGATGACAACTCCCAGAATACTAAAGAGCAGACGTCAACGTTTTTATTGTGAAATAAAAGATACAGAACACGTTTTTATTGTGAAATAAAAAAAAGCAAGAACAGCATTGGAACAACGCTTTGGTTGGAATAGCAAGAGCTACATAATCCCAAAAAATTACCATAATGCCAAAGAAGGACAGATCTAGTCTGATAAAGCCCAATGAGTAGAGTTAAATATCTGGGTTTATCTCATCTGACTTGGCAGTTGAAGTGCGATAGGAGGAGGAGCAGCTGCACCACCGAAGCTGTGCAAGAAGTACAATGTGATCAGAGGACCAAACATAAGAAGGAAGTGAAGAGTTCGGCCCTGCGGCGGTCTCACCAATAAGCTCCAACAGTGACTCTACCTTCAAATGAGTTCGGGTATAAAATATATAGTCTAAAGTTCCCTTGAAGTCACATGCAAACGTTGTGGATTTAGGCTCTCCAGCACAGCCCATCAGTGGAGAGTAGGAATTATAAGAAGAATAAGCGTTGGCCAATGGAAGGTTATGTTGGAACATGGTTGTAGGTTGCAACACCCTACATGGATCCACCTTCAAATCCTCGTGAGTAGGATCGACGCTACCATTTGCTAGAAGAGAGTGGACAGCGCTACCTGGCACAGAGTTGAAGTCTTCGCATAGTACCAGGGGAATACAATCATTGACCTTCGATTCCTGCTTACGGACTAATTCCTTCAGAGTCCTCAGTAGGTAATTGACCTGCCATAGTTTGACGTGACTATTAGCAGGTTGAGAATGAATATGTGTATTGGCTATGCAAACACGACAATCTGGACTGTTTTTCTTGCCATAAGATTTGAAATTCAGCATCATAACCTGGGCTATGTTGTCCTTACGAAATCGTCGTTTTGCTAATTCGTTCCACTTCTCAGGCTTTGAAGACATTTTGGCAGGCACATGTTTTACTAAATCGCCAAACTCAATGATAGTTTGCTCCACGCATTCGAGTCGATCTCGCCTGATAAACGTAGCACAACCATCTACTATGGCTGTGTATTTGTTATTTTTTTTCTTATAAAACCCTTCATAACCATATTGGCTAAACATGGGCAAGAAAAACTCCATGTAATGGTTGGATTGCACCTCTTGTAGACACATAATATCAGCCCGATATCCCAATATTTCTTGTACCAAGTTCTGACTGCGATATCCCCACTCAAGTGC
>JASDQU011179775.1:12355-26130 GCA_032191745.1 Picea mariana
CTGTGTATTTGTTATTTTTTTTCTTATAAAACCCTTCATAACCATATTGGCTAAACATGGGCAAGAAAAACTCCATGTAATGGTTGGATTGCACCTCTTGTAGACACATAATATCAGCCCGATATCCCAATATTTCTTGTACCAAGTTCTGACTGCGATATCCCCACTCAAGTGCTTGCAAAGGACAAAGACGGTGCCGATCATGGGTAGCATAGATGTCTGCTAATAGATTGTAAGAGAGAACTGTGAATACAGGGCTTTCCGGGAACCCCTGATCACCCGAGGTCTTGAAGTTTATCATTCATCGCGGTAGCCTGAAGCATGGCAAATATGCCCACCGATTAAGCCGAGTAGGAGGGACAATGAAGGGCTGTGTGCCTGTAGTTACAGGTAAAACTCTACATACCATGCAAAGCTGGTTCCTCCCATCACGGTTTGAGACGTTGGCATGATGGCAGCGTCTACAAACCTGCAAATCTGATTTTACTTCGCTTAGTGCCAACATTTTGTGTCAATCTCTAAAATTGCAAATTGCAATATATTCAGAGTGCTCAAGCTTGCTGTCTTCTGGATGGTGCACTTAAAAGAGTAACAGGTTTTATAAGCATCATGAACGGTATTTTAAGTTAAAAATAACAAAAGCATCAAAATCAAATGCCACTTTTATCACGATTCGTCCATTAAAAATCTGAAAAAAGCGCCTATCATATTGTTAACAAAAGCAAAGGAAAAACATATTTGGTTAACAAAAGCAAAGGAGGTTCCTAAAATTAGCAAACAAAAGCAGAAGAGGTTCGTAAAATTACCATACAAAAGCTCTACCTTACAGTTAGAAATCTTGTAATTATGGTTATGTTTTAGACCGCCCTTTTCAATTACTGAAATGATTTAAACCATCTTCAAAATTCATATTATTACTTGGAATAAAATCTTGTTATTTTTTCGATTCAATGGATTAAATGCCCTGTAGATTCTAATTTTAATCAGTAACTCTTGGTATTGAGAGTTGTTTAATCCATTCTAAATGATTTAAAGGTTAATATGAAAGTAGAATTGCTTATAATATTAGGAATGGATTTCAGTGACATAATCTTAATGATATGGTTATTATTGTCCTGGTAAATCTAAACAAAAAATAAAATTTCATTTGTCCTGGTTAATAGTAGAGATTGATGGTTGATTGATTTACTAAATAAAAATTTAAATTATTTGATAACAGTATTAAATTCGCGTCATACTTAAGGAGGGATAAGGAGAACCTTACATTTAGAATATTCCAGAACTACCCGTCTCATTCGGATAGTGGTAGTTCTAAGTTTGTAATAAAAATAAAAATTGCTTTATTTAGAAAATGATCTAGTTTATGCTTATAGTAATTAAATTAATACTTATAGTTCTATTACCATTCTTGCACCATCGTCCATATTTCTAGTCCATATTATGTGCTCGTTTAACTCTTGTAACAATTTCTTAGTACCTGACAACCCAAGAAACATCCTGGAGTGTTCCACCGATAAGGTTAGTCACTACAGAACCCATATTTGTTTTTGAGTGACAGATTTGAAATTTACAATTCTTTTATGGCTAACGATAATTTAGAAATTATTTTAAATATATTTTATAACCATGGTTGTTAATAGAAAGATAATGATAAATAATTTTTTGTTTAAATATAAAATCAATAAATATATTTTTAATTTAAATATAAAATTAAAAAAATAATATTTATCATCATTACACATTGTTTAATAATATTTTAAAAAATAATACCTCCAACCGATGGGTAGTGTTTATCATCATTACAAATTGTTTCATAAGACAATATGTACAAAATTACAAATTGTTTCATAAGACAATTATGTACAAAATGACAAATCAATGGTGTCCTATCACATGATGTATTTAACTAACAATTATAAGCGTCCATTTTTAATAAATATATACCAAACTTCTTCGATTATCAATTTTTATGACACCGAATAATAATGTTTTGATCACAACTCATTCATTAGTTGTGGCCTTGGTGCATGCGACTGATTGATAAAAGTTCATGTCTTACCTTTTCTTTTTTATATAAATATTATAGATAGTGTCGATTATTTTACATTAATCGAAATGAAATATATGAGATTTGTTATGTTGTACAATTTGGTTGTCGAGGATGTTGATGATGGGATGGTTTTCTTTTACAACAAAACTAAAACTAATGGAGATGGCATTATCATTATTATTTTTAATTTCTTCAATCAATAAATAATTTTCAACATCCTCAAATTAATGAAATCAACATCTAAAATGATGCTTAAAACCAAATAATATTATTTTCTTACTTAAGTATATCACAAGATATCATCAAATATTAATTGAATAAAAATCGAAATGTGACACAATGATTAAAATTGGACAACAATGTTTTTTCTCTAAGAATTTCACATAACTTAAAAAAAAAGATATATTAGACAAATCAAAGAGAAAAGTAATGTCTAAATCTTGAAAATATTGTTTATTTTTTGGGATCATGTTATTGACAATTGAAAAATGTTATCTAATCAGGAAAATTGACATAAAAAATAATATATGATACTTAATATCAACATTTTTTTCTCAATGACATCTTGCATCATTAAAAAACAATGTCCATAAATTTTATGACATAAACAATTCTTTGATGTCATCAAACGGTCTATTAGACATAATTAAATGATACTTGATGTACTTGATGTCGATTATAATCCTCATTTTTTGACATGTTATGCATATTTTTTTATTCCATCTATATGATGTTATAAATCACATTTATAAACCATTTCAAAAGTTGTAATATGGGACAAAACATGCATAAGCATAGTTTTCCATTATTTTTTCATCAACATCCCAAGGCACAAACACATTTAGTGTGAAATTCCATTTGTAATTTAGAACTTATAATGGTATATTATACCCTTAGGGAAAATCTCTATGTTGTACAAATTTGAAATGTGGATTGAGTCCTTAGTGTGAGATATTCTCTTCACATACCTATTTCACTAACCATTGAGATAAATTTATCTCCTTTAAATAAAATGGATAAGAGTATACCATCAAATTTGTACCACCTAAGAGCTTCAAGAGTGTAAACTAATCACATGAAAAAATTTCAGTTTTGCTTGATAACCCATGTGTGGCATAACATTATCACTAACATATAAATCCATATATCTTTGAATTGGTTAAAAAAATGATTTTTTTTATCAACTATGCTAGCAGAACACTCACTTGACAAGAGGAACTATAAAATTCTAGCGTTTTATCAATTAATTAGTGTGCGTCGTTGAATTAAAATTTCATTAAGCACAAGGAGTGCATAAGTGGTTTCTTGATATGTAATGGAATTTTAGTAAAATGGAACAACCCACAAGGGTAAAACAATAAAAATATGCCATACAATATTTTATGAACATTGATAAAAACAATAGCGATTTCCCATTTTCATTTCATGCATTAGACATAGAAATGATTTTGATGTAGTTAGTTAAATTAATATGTCTATGAATAACGAATTTTAGGATTCAAATCATTCAAAGCAGAGATACTTTCAAAAAATGAACCATGTTAAATGGTATAAATTAAGTTAAATGGTATGCTCTATGGTATGACATAAATAAATGTAAAAATTAAGTTCACACAAAAGTATGCTTTGAAATAAACTCATTTTGGCATATTCATACATTCCAACAAGGGAGGATATGCTTTTGTACATTTTATCCCTCACTTTCAATGTAAACAAATTTCATCTTGAACATTGACTAGTGTAAAGTTAGTATCCCTCATTATTAATGTAAATAAATTTCATCTCAAAACATTTAGTTGCATTTTCATGTTTTTTTTTTAAAGAAATTACTAAACCATATAACTTAGTGTATAGCTATGTGAATATCTATTTTCATTGTAAAGCTATATGAATCTCTATTTCCATTCTAGAGTTTTCAAACTTTTAAATTACTATCCAACTCCATACTTATTTTTGAAACATATTTGGTCTTATTCCATTCTAAATACATTGATATATTCCTTGAATTCTTTCAATGTTATAAAAATGTACATTTATTATATAATTATAATATAAATTTAACATTCTTTTGAAACAAATCTATATATTTTTTCCTATAAAAATGCACATTGATACAATAATTACAATATAGACTTTACCACATTGCTAAAATATAGATTTTAGCATTCGTTATGGGAACTTAATCTTTTGAAACAAATATATATTACAAATGTGTACTTGTCATGCCTATAAGAATCTATATTACAAATGTGTACTTGTCATGCCTATAAGAATCAATAAGAATTACAAAATGTTATTACGAGTTTAGTAATTATAACGTCTCGTACTTTAATATATAATGATTTGAAAATTATTGTAATATGTTAATTTGATAATCAAGCAAGATATTTATGTTAAAATGCACATAATTTTCAATGTTTACTAAATTATTAGCTTATTAAATTTGACAAATTATATATGTAAATATTAATTAAATTTCAAATAACAAATTGTTAATATGCTTAAACATAAAATATAATATGGATTTGAGATTTATACTCATCGTTAACAAAATTTGACAAGTAAATAATGGTTGATGGCTACTCAACATGATGACTAAACGTGTAAACAATTAATAATAAACAATTCCAATTTATTTCAGGTACACAAATGGTTAGTGACTTATGTCATCTTTTAGATTTAAACTAGCAATGACAATCCAAAGGTCCAATGGGTTGTTGAAGTCCACTAACAAAATGATTTTGAAATGGAAGAGATACACTTGTAGGAATCAATAGTAATTTGGAAGTGACAACAAGAAAATGATACTCAAAATAATAAATGCATAGGAAAAAGTGATGATAGCATTAATGATCCAAGAGGATCTAGGATACGTCAAAATTCAAAGGTCTCAAAATTTGATGCAAAGTTGTCTGTGACGAAGATCTTGACGAGATATTTCCGACACCACTTGAACGAGCTCAAATGGACTTCGTATGAGAAAGATATTGCGTTCTGAATTTTTTGTCAAACATGACAAAAAGGACATAGGTGAAACATGAAAGTTCCACAGGAGGACATGTGTCATCCATACAAAGTGAGACATGGTATTCATACAAGACACATGGAAGGTTGAGTAGTGAACACATGGAAGAGGCATGACATGGTAGATAGGTGGCATCCAACGTGGAATACAACTAGAAATAAACATGGAATCTGAGCTGGTTGGTGATGTTGTGTCATTGTGACATGGACCAATCAAAGGCTACCACGTGGTAGCCTCTGATTGGACAAGAATATTCTATGTTAAATGAAAAATGGGTGGTTGGTTAGGATTGAACCCCCGACCTTCGGGCTACACAAGTAACAAATTTACCAACATACCAATGAAACAACTTGGTAAACATAGTCGAGGGTTATATAGTTAAATTCAAGTAGATCATGTATGCCAAAGAGGGGAGTTCCATGAGTTTGACCCCGTGACCTCCCCGCCAACCAATGGTTTAAACCATATCCAATCAACCAACATGCCAATCCGATGTGAATTACCATAAAGCCCATGCAAAATCAGTTTGATTTGGTAAATATTCACATCAACGAAAATCCCAAAGCCCACAGGCTCGACCCCGGGTTGGTTTTGTTCCAAATTTTTATAACAAGGCTGAACACCAGTGCGCTAGACACATTACTTTGGTCATGCATGCAAGAGTTATTTGTTTTAAAGTCACATTCTTTTAATATGTTGATGGATATGAAATCTTTTATCCCTCTTAATGGATTGTGAAGAGGAGAGAGGTATTTCCATAGGCTTTTGGAGGCCAATGTGCTGCAGGAGAGTAGAGGACCAACTATTGAGATTGAGGAGTTGATGTAATTTTCTCATTTTGCGTCATAACTAAATAGGCCACTCCATTGGAAGTAGACTCGAAGATGCAACCCACACTGGGTGAACTCTGTTATCAATCTTGTTGTGTCATTCTTATTTCTTTGCTTCTTATTATTACCGCTCATAGTCTATTTATGTGTTTTACTTGTCTTGGTTTTCACACTCTTTGAGAAATAAAGTCATTAATTAGCTTATTAAATATCCAGATCAATTTTGGTATCATAGCTAGCGAGCTAGTTTGACATGGTTTTTGAGTGTGGATGCTTACCAGGTCTAGACTCAATAAGAGAGAAGGTAAAATTGAGGCTTATAATCCTGAAATGGGATGAACGAGATTTAATCAAAGAGGAGAGATGGCCACACTAAGAAGAACAAATCTTTTTAACTCTGAAGAGGATTTCTTCGAGGAATTCATTTTGGTGAAGGAAATGGTGGAAGAGCTCTACAATGAAAGAGGACAACGAGGATGAGAATGCAAAAGTCAATTCAAGAATGAGGATGATCTTCCTCCACAAAATACACCTCCTCCTTCTCTTCCTCTTTCTTCTCCTCCTCCCTCTCCTTCTTAGTTTCCTTCTCCATCTCCTCATAAGAAGATTGCTCCAAAGAATCCATTGTTGAAGTTGGATGTCAAATTTTACTTACCCATGTATAATGTCGAGCTTAATGTAGAGATAATAGATAATTGGATTAGACAAATAAAAGTCTATTGTCGTATTCTACAGATTGATGAAGAAGAGGTAAAGATTCAATTGGCTTCTCTTTGACTTGAAGGTATAACACTAATTTGGGGGGAAAGTAAACTTCAAGAAGGTGTTCAAAATAATGGTAAGATTCTTTTATCTTGGTATGAATTCACATATGCATTAAATAAACAATTCTATCCTTTAGGATATACACATAAATAAATTATGGAATGCCATACTTTGAGGCAAGGAAAAGGGAAAAGTGTGCAAAGCTTTACTGAATAGTTTAGGAAGAAAGCATTGGATTTAAATATTCCATTAGATTCTCAAGAAACTCTTCTAAAATGCATTGGTTCGTTACACATATATATTCTTCATACTGCTATTTTATTTAATCCCACTAATCTAGATGAAGTATGTGTCCAAGCCACTCATCTTGAGTCCATGGGAAAGAATGGGAAAAGTGATTTCATAAATAATAAACCATCCAAGTTCATTGAAGGAAAATTCAAAGGAAAAGGGAAATGAAAAAAGATAACTATAGTGAAGAAAGAAGAAGCGAAGCCTACATGCTCTCATTGCAAAAGGGAAGGGCATGATGATGCTCATTGTTGGAAGCTACATCCTGAGATAAGGATTAAAAGGTTTGGGGTATGATTAAGGGGATGAAACCAAAATCACAGCTACAAGAGTACAAGGTAAACCATCTTCTCATGCTAGTACTAGCTCTTCAATCTAGTCTCCTAATTATGAAAAGAAAAGAAGTGATAGATTAGCCATGTTGATTTGGCTAGTGATGAGCGTTGATGTTTCAGCATCAAGTAGACATTCTCTTAGATTTGTCATGCACAGGGATATGCTAGTGCTGATATGACCAACGGAGAATGATTCATTCACTTATGGGGATTTTTTAGTGGTGAATGGCCCATGTATGTTGATCTTCTCTAGGAAATAACATCTGGTAGACATTCTCCTAGATTGGTCATGCACGAGTCTATGCTAGTGCTGATATGACCAAAGGAGAATTGTTCATTCACTTACGGGGCTCTGCTAGTAGTGAATGGCCCATAAATTAGAAAAAACATTATCCTAGATTGTTCATGAATGAAGTTATGCTAGTGTTGGTATGACCAAGGGTAATGATTCATTCATACACAAGTATTTTCTAGTGGTGAGTGTCCCAAGTAAGCATCAGGCAGACATTATCCTAGAATGGTCATGCACAGGGCTATGCTAGTATCGATATGAACAAGGGTAATTATTCATTCACTCACGGGGATTTTCTAGTGGTGAATGGCCCAAGTATATTTGTTCTCCTTACAAGGAGTGGATGGACTCGAGATGTTATCACATGCATATTATGGGATGGAATGCATGTGTGGATATGGAACATCAACATGGCTCATGAAGACAACCTTTTTGTGACAGAAGAAATCCAATTATGGAGAATGCCTCCCTCGTTGAGAGGGAGTGTTGTATATTTGCAACTTCGGGTAGTCATTATCGACAAGAAAGTGCAATAATACCCATCTATACCATTACAAGAATCCCCATGAAGAAGTTGAATACCCAGGAAGAGAATTTGGCCCCACAGGAAATTAATAAAGAAATTAAAGACCCGAAAATAAGAATTCGGCCCCAAAATGGTGCACGTATTAGTATAAAAACAAAATTGGCTCATTTCATTTGGACAATGAGACAACTCCTTCTGCAGTGCACACATGGAAGTTGCAGTTGCAGTTTTTGAAAATTTCGTTATTTCTGGTTTTCTGGTATCTTGGAGGGTGCGCCACACTTGGAGAAGCTCTCGATTGCTTATTTTGGGTCATATTATTGAAGTGCTAGGTCTTGGGAAATCTATCCTTGGGGAGGATATTCTCTATATGTTATTTTGGCTATTGATGGTGATGTAGTAGTAATTTCTTGGACTGAATTTCTCTAGAGAAAGGTTGTTTGGTTTTCTCCCAAGTTTTGGTTTCCCAGATAAACTCTTGTGTTCTTGTGTTGTGTTCTTGCATCTAATGTGCATGGTTAGTATTTCTAGATTTTGTTATTTTTGTTGCATTTTTATAGTTGAGATTTTCAGTGTATAGTTATTCTATGATAATTTTTGTATGAAAGTGAATCTTGTTATTGATCATAAGGAAATAACTATCAAGAGTTGAGAATTATAAACCACCAACACTACACAGGTGCATACAAATAAAGATTATTTCTTGTACATCTCCTCATTGGGCATCCCTTATAGATATGTTGTCAAAATCAAGTAGAAATTTAAGCAACAAAATAAGCGGGAGTTCGAGTCTACAAATACACAACAATAGAAGTGTGGTAAAGACAAACCTAACTCACAAAAAAAAAAACCTCAAGACAACCAATCCAATCCATATGTAAAGAAGGGTAACAACAAGATGAAGAAGGACAAGGGAAAGTGGTCCAAGTTCCACAAAATACCCTAGCATAACATTGATGAATGTCGCTCGAAATAGTAATTGTTGGATAAGATCAAATAAAAAGAATCTGAACTTGACTCAGACTCTTTTAGAGAACAATAAAGGGAAATGGATCATCGATGCCGAATCCACTCCTATAATCATCACCATAACAATACAACCAAAATAAATAGAGGATCTTGAGGAGGGGGAGTGCCTATTCCATTCACATATGTGGGTAAAGGGGACCCCACTGTAGTTCATTGTTGATAGTGGGAATCAAAAGAACTTAATATTAGTTGAGGATTTCAAGAGATTGAAGCCACCAATGATGCCACACACCCAACCATACACCATTTGATGGTTGATCCGGGGATGAGACATTCACATTAGACAACAATGTCATTTGTCCTACGAAATCGATCCCTTCAAGGATGAGGTATTATGTGATGTTTCCTCACTTGAAGTCTGTGATGTTTTTTTAGGACAACCATATATGTGGAAACGTCACACTATCTATGAGTCTCGGCCCCACAGTGTCATTGTTACTATGGGAGGTCATCTCTACATGATACACGAGGTAGTTATGACTACTACCATTTCATTGATCTCGAAAAAATAATTTCGCAAAGTAATATCTCAGACCACAAAGTTTTCCCTCTTCATGATTTGGTTAGAAGGTAAATAGAACGTCACTGTGACCACCATAGCCTCGGACCAAGACCTTTCTATATAGAAAAATCAAGACAAAAAGATTGTAGAGGAGAAAAAAGATATTTTTTCACTTATGAGGGTTCCTCTACACTGCTAGGACAAGCATTCCATTAACTTGGTGCTCGGTTCTCCCTTACCCAATGGACCAATCTATAGATGTTCCCTTCCAAAGAATGAGAGTATTCCATATATTGAACATAGCTCCAGTTTCCACGACCCTTTTTAGGTGTGCTTGAGGTTCCATACATTATCCCCCATTGATATAGCTCTTCATGATGCATCTTCACCAACAGATTCCTCCCACACTCAGAATCAGTTAATGAAATGTAATGTTATCTCCATTTGTGAATTGCATCCATCATGTAATGATTTCATAATGGTCTTATGTACATTCCTATAGGAAACAAATCCCATTAGAAATCTATAGTTAAGCATGAAGGAGTCCCTTTGAGCATGGAATGGAGTGTGATGTAATTATTATTGCAAATGAGTGTAGCTGACATCTCTTTCTCTTCAAATATAAGCTACCACTATTCTAGGCATTTTCTGTTCTACAATGTTTTGATATTTTATTCATTATTAGAAGTTGGGTTTCACTATATTTATGTGCTTTCTAATGTATTTTTGTGTGTATCACATTTTTTTCTCAACATAATCCAAATCACCTCTTCCTCCATTATCTTCTATCCCATATACACAATAGGCATCCAACATGTTTTATTTCATTAACTACAACAAACTGTAGTTTTTCATGTCATGTCTGACAGATTTACAAAATTCACAAAATGGCATGTTTGTTGAATTTTGACACCTTTGAAGAAGAGGACATGTTGGGCACATGTCCATCTTTGAATAAAGGATAATTTTGGAGAATAAATAAGAAGACAACTGGCAAGAAAAGAAGCTCACGCAAGGTAAACGTGCATGCAGAGGAGAAAAGCATGTGGGAACGCATGCAAGAAGACATAACCATGATAGGGTTAGGGTTTTGGTAACAAGATGTAATGGCTAGCAAGCCAAGAACATGTATAAATAGGTACCTAGGATCTCTAGGTCAGGGTTATGAGGTTCTGAGGTTCGGTGGTGGATGTCATGTTGTTTTGTCATTGTTATCATACTATTATTTTAATCTATTTTTGTAAGATGTTTAGTTGAGGAGAGGAAATAAGGTAGATCTTGAGGGTTAGATCACAGGCTGAGGATCCTGGTGATCTAGTCTACCTCATTGTAATATCTCAACCTGTTTTGATGGAGATTTGTAATGCGCGTGGCGCTGTAGTTTTGAAACCAAAATAATAAAAGAGTATAACAACCAAATATTTGTGGACGTAGCCTAGGAGGGGTGAACCACGGTAGACCCTGTGTTATGTGATTGAATGTTATGGATTTCCTTTGTTGTTGATGATTATATGTTAGAAAAATGAATGAATGAATTAGTTAGATATGATATTTTACATGCATGAGTAAGAATGACAGATTAATCAAGCTCATTTGAATGTTAGATTAAATACATGAAGATCACAGAGGTTAATCGCAAATCCCCACACATTTCCCAGGCTACAAGCACCTGAGCGTTGCAACCACCCATAAGAATTATCTTGGGTGAGACTACACAGTGCCTCCTATCTGTTGTGTTTCCTTTTGGTTTACCAAGAGGGTCAATAGTTTTAAGAGGGTTTTGTTGGAAACCATAGTAGATCTAAACCTGGGTCAGCCCAAGAATGGCAGCAGGAGTGAATTATAACCAACAAATGATTTTTTTGCCAGTTGGAACAGAATGGGATTGAGTGAATAAGATTTGTTGAAGAAGCGTGAAAATAATGTCGGATCTGGCGACAAAACGTTAAAAGAATGAGAATATAAAAGGGGATGTTGAGACCGTGGAACCCAACAAAGGCATACATTGAAATATGGTTGAAAATAAAGGAATAAGAACTTGCGCAGAAATATAATAGAAACCCAAAGTTAACACCGCACAAATATTTGGACAAGTATGTATTCAACGACTTGCATGAAGTATTTTTCTGTGATTTCCCACATGTGTTGCAGGAGTGGATATTGAGGTTGAAAGACAAACATCCTACAAATCTGATCCGAAAAGATCTTTTAATGACTGTGGTTGAGTTTTTAATTGCATGTGTTAATTAACCATTTGAGAAGCTTAATGAAAGAATGAGGAAATAAGAGGAATTATGACAGCCATATACATATATGCAAATCTGAAATGAAGTAATACACAGAAAACCATAACAAGAGAAGTGATAACGGAGTTCGGCACAAAATTGCCTACGTCTCTGGGCCTTTGTCTTAGTGGGGGAGGCTTCTTTCTTTCTGTTCAAAGCTCAAAAAGTATATCGTAGTAGTGCCATTAGGCTACAATACTGATCTGGTCATCTTCTTTCAGATCTCTAGAACCCAGCAGAAGAAATGACACGCGAAATGGATGACCGGAGCTCCCAGAAATGGCCCGCAAGCGTCTGCTCCTCAACAACTTCCCTGCATAAAAATGGCTTTGGCTTGGGTTCCCTTTAGCATAAATCTGCTCTGACTATCCTCCATGGCCTCAAAAAATCCTATTTTTTATAGATCTAAAGTTGGTTATCCATCCCCAAATTCCTCCCAAAATTTGGCCTCCAAAAATGCCCAATATCTCCCAAAAATGACCAAAATCCATTAATTACAGGCCCAAATCAAATAAAAATCCAAAACATTATAGTAAAAACCCACTTTGCATATATATTTAGGATTTCAACCCCTTTATTCTTGTGCGTGCCCCCTTTGAAGGTCATATGGATAGACAAGTGGCCAAGCGCCAGCCCGAAGGGCTGTGCGCTGGCCCCTCATCCCGAAATCCTTTGTCACGTTGCGCCATTCCATAGGACCGCGCCCCTTATTCTCGCACTTGGCCTATGGTCTTACCCCTGTTCTTGTGGCAGAGGGTACGCCCTCATCCGTGGCCCCCGCGCCCCAAACTTTGTGGTCGCATAGACATAACGAACCATGGGCTGGGGCTAAGCCCCATCCCTTTCCGCCTCCAACTAGCACTTTGTTTTAATTTAAATAAATAATTTGCCATATGATTATTAAGAACCAACGATGGAGTAGGTGGTTAGTCTGATCCTTCCAGTCTGTAGCTTGCAGTCTGTAGCTTGGAGGAGGTCGGGTGGTCGAACCCAGTGAAGACCCAATATTTTGTATAAACCAACAACCAATAGAGGGGTGCCACGTGGCAGCCCAAGACTGGGCCACGTGGCACCTTCCCATTAGACAAACATGATGCCACTTGTCAACACAAGATTGGACCACCTATCTGCCGAGGTGTCTATCCAGTCAGCAATCGTACCGCCATGTTAGCATGCCACTGTACCTGCCACTGTGAGCCCGTGCCACGTGTCACCCTTACAGTGGTGATAAGTGTCACCCTCTAACTGGTCCAAATCACCTGCTATACACCCTATCATCTGCCACATGTCATCTCCAGATGATGCCACATCAGCTATACAACTGTACGGCCTGTACAGTCATCCTACCATGTGGACTGTACGGATTGTACAGTCACCCCCTTTTTTTACCTGTTTGGGTTTTCGATCAGAATGAAATATCTTTCACATACAGAGCCTGTTTTTTGAAGTAAATATATGGCAAAAATCAGGAAGGCGAGACGGACACAATGGAATTGGTTTCATCTGATTCTGAGCATTTTCATTTTTGAGCCTTTTTTAGCCCTATTAGAGTCCTAGATCTAATTCTGGATCACACCTCCCCACTAAAGGACCTTTTGGTCCCCAAAAGGTTACTGAACAGTCAAAAAGCTTGGGATAGACCACCCAACTTGTCCTCTGTCTCGAAACTCTGTCCTGTGCACCTGTCTCATCAAGATCAACTGTAACACAATCATGACAACTGACAGTATATTGTTAGCCATTTGAACCCTGTTACATCTTACTGAAGCCACTATCATCCATGTAGACAACATTACTAATGACAACATCAAAAAGACGACTGCAAATGAGCTGATATACTTGAAA
>JASDQU011179776.1:15837-26010 GCA_032191745.1 Picea mariana
TGGTCGCTCCCTTACACGCCATGCCTCAGGACTATCAAACCAGACTTCCTCAGTTTGATGGCACTGGACCTCTTAATGCACAGCAACATGTTGATAAAATGAATGACTATTTTGATTTGCAGGAAGTAGATGAGGTTGACGTTCAGATGAGACTTTTTTCTCAAAGACTAACCCAAGATGTCAAAAAATGGTTCAAATACTTACGTCGTGCTACCATAGTTGACATTGTTTCTTTTCAATGAAGTTCCCTAGGCAGATGGGAGGTAAAGAGAAACTCTCTCCAGATATTATCAGAATATGAGAATATTAGAAGAAACCAAGGAGAAACAGTGTCGGATTACTGCATCTGTTTCAACAATCTTCACAACGCAATCCCAACTGATATGAAACCTCCTCCAGGTCTAGAATTAATCAAAATCCTTGATGGATTTAATGTTGACATATCATACCAGTTAAGGGAGAGAAATTATGTCGCCCTCGAAGACATGCAGAAAAGTGCAGTGACTGTGGAAGCAAATCTCTTATCCAGAAGAGTTAGGCAAAGAACAGAAAGGAGGGTTACAATCAAAGAAGAGCCTTCCACTTCCTCTTCATATTCTAAGCTTGATTTCATCTCCTGAACTATGGAGGGAATGATGGAGAGGCTAACCATCACTGACAGAAATCCACCCAAGGAAAATCAAGCTGCTCCTCAGATCTGAAATCCAAACTTTGGAAGGAATCTGACCCAAATCAGGCAAAGAGATCCCAAATATCAAAGGGAACCAAGAGGGCCTGATCAGCATATTCGGCCCCCCCTACAAGAAAACTATGTCGACGAAGGGGAAGAGGTAATAGAATAATTGGATGATATGCACATAAACCTCATGGGGGTTAATGACAATGAGTTTGTTTTTCTCACTTGGGAGGAACAGGAACTATTTTTCTTTCACGGACTGGGGTAAATGAGGAAGAGGAAAAAACAAAACAGTTGTCCTTTGAAAACGCCATAGTGGAGGTCCACAGACAGTATAACCTGAGAAGTAAGAAAATTATCGACACTCCAACAAAGAAGGTTGTTGAGACCAGAAAAAATTTTGAAACCAAGAAAGCCTCAGATGTTGCCCCAAAGAAAGCCCCTAAGAAGAATAAGTCTAAAAATCCTGCAAAATGAAATATGAAAACTTTATCAAGAGCAGCTCAAATGGAGGTTGCATCTACAAGCCAGTCAATTATTTCTACACAGAGGACCATGGCTGACAAACCAGAATCGCAGAGTCAAAACAAAACTACAAGCATTTTCATCCTAGAGAGTGAACTGGCTAAGTTAAAAATCCCTATTCCCCTATCATAACTAATGAGAAAAAATTCTTATAGATCACAGGTGATCAAAGCATTGAGAATTGAACTGGAAATAGGCACAAAGGCATTGAATATTGAACCAGTGGTACATACAGATACTGTAAATGTTGCAGATGATCAACCGGAGTTGTTGTTCGGTCCGGAAGTTGATGTAAATATTGACACTAGCATTGTTCCCCCTTTCTACATCGGTCTGAACATCCATGAAAAAAATTTACATAATGCTATGCTTGATTTGGGTGCTTCTCACAATTTGATGCCCAAAGTTGTGATGGAGAAATTGGGGCTTGATATCACCAGACCCTACAAAGACTTGTACTCTTTTGACTCTAGCAAAGTCAAATGTATAGGGATAATTAAAGATTTGTGCATCACTCTGGTTCAGATCCCAGAAAAAATCATGGTGATGGATATCTTGGTTGCCGACATTTCCCCAAAATATGGGATTTTGTTATCTAGATCATGGGGAGCTAAGTTGAAGGGCACTTCGCAACTAGATATGTATTTTACCGTCATCCTAATATTTGGGCAGCAGAGAAGACTGTACAGGGAGAATCTGATGAAGTATATGGTCAGTAGTCAAGAGAAACCACACAACTACCCATTATACTATGTTCACTCTGATCTGGATTCATTCATATTGTACAATGATGGTGACTTTGATAACCATATTGCACAGTTAGAAGATGATTTGTGATTCGTCTAACCTAAAGGAGAATCAAACCATCATGGAGGGAAAAAAAAATGTAACAGCTGAAAGTGATGAACTACCAGCAGATTTATGGAGTATGGATTTTGATGGAGCTGTGAGCAAAGAGGGAGTTGGAGTGGGAGTTCGGTTGCATAATCACAAATCAAGGTATTCAGAGAGCCATTCTTACAAACTGAATTTCCAGTGCACTAACAACATAGTTGAGTATGAAGCTTTGATGCTTGGTCTGAAGCTACTAAAGAAAGTTGGTGCCAAACAAATTACGGTAAGAGGAGACTATGAATTGATCATTAAGAAAATCAAAGGTGAGTATGCAACTAAACACCCTAGACTTAGAGCTTATAGGAATTTTGTTCTGGATTCCCTTCAATATTTCACTGAAGTAGACTTGCAGGTAATGCCCAGGGGACAGAACATACTAGAATATGGGTTGGCTACATCAATGGCTACATGAAAAATACATTTCTTTCCTACTCGCCAATACACAGTAGAGGTGAGGTGAAAACCAATGGTCCTAGACAACATCAGATATTGGCAGGTATTTGGAAACAATGATCAAATTGAAGACTTCTTGCAGTGTAAGAATGATTTTGAATGTACAAATATAGATTTACAGAATGATGATAATATAAATAAATTGGTTTTTGAAAGTGATAGTGTAAATAAAATAGATTCATATGAAATGAAGGATGACAATTATGATGTTTTGCAACTGAAAAACAATGTTTTACCTAGAGGTCTAGTTCCTTTAGAAAACTGTTTGATTTTAACGATGTAGCGAAAAAACCAAAGATTGAAGCTAGTGGTAAAGAGGTCGAAGAGTGTAACATAAGAACAGAGGAGAAGCCCAAGATGATAAAACTTTCCAAATCTTTACCCCCGGACAAAAAACGCAAATACATTGAACTGTTCAAGGAATATGTAGATGTGTTTTCCTGGGGATATGAGGATTTAAAATCTTATGACACAAGTATCATAGAGCATAGGATCCCAATTAAAGAAGAACACAAACCTTTCAGGAAGAAACTGAGGAGAATCAACCCCAAGTTACTTCCCATGATAGAGAAGGAGATTAAAAAGATGTATGATGCCAAAATTATAGTCCCTTTAAGGTTTTCTAAATGGGTTTCTAATCTGGTTCCTACCAGAAAGAAAATTGGCGAAATTAGGCTTTGCATTGATTTCCAAAATATGAACAAGGTTTCCCTCAAAAACAATTACCCTTTGCCTAAAATGGACCATATTTTACAAAAGGTAGTTGGGGCCAGTAGGGTCTCTCTACTAGACGGTTTATCGGGCTATAACCAAGTCCTTGTCCACTCACATGACCAAGAGAAAATAGCCCTTTGGTTTGATGAATGTTGGTGCCACCTTCCAAAGAGCAATGGATATTGTTTTTGTGCATGAACTTGGAAGGTTTATGTTCATATATATAGATAATGTGACTATCTACTCCAAATCTGACAAGGAGCATTTACAACATCTTATATGAGTGTTTGAGAAGTGTAGAAAATTTGGGATTTCATTGAATCCCAAGAAAACTCTTTTTGGTTTAAAGGAAGGAAAGTTATTGGGACATATAATCTCTAAAGATGGAATTAAAATAGATCCCAGCAGAATAGAATCCATCCAAAAGGTGGAACACTCCAGGAACATCAAAGAATTGCAATCATTCATTGGTAAAATAAACTTCCTAAGAAGATTCATACCCAACTTGGTTGAACTTCTCAGGAACATCACAAATATGTTAAAAAAGGACACCAAAATAAGATGGAACACTGAATCTAAACAGTCATTTGAGCAAGTAAACATTCTCTTACACAAGCTCCGGTTTTGATCAGTCCAGATTACACCAAAGACTTCTACTTGTTCTCTTTCGCATATGAACACACCATCGCAACAGTACTATTGCAGAAAATAGTGAAGGGTATGAACAGCCCATATCCTTTTTCAGCAAATCTTTGAGAGATGTTGCATTGAACTACAACATAATGGAGAAACAAGCCTTTGCCCTGGTAAAGGCCATAAAATATTTTAGAGCATACATTCTCCATTCTCACACAATTGTTTATGTTCTGAATACTGTGGTAAAGGATATCGTGACCTAGGATAATCCAGATGGTAGGAGAGGAAAGTGGATTGCGGTTATTCTCGAATATGATATAAAAATAAAACCCACTAAATTGATCAAAGGTCAAGGTTTGGCCAAACTAATGGTTGAATCCAATTTTCATGCTCTATACATTAAGTTTTTGGCTGCAGTTGACGAGTAGGAAGAGCAGGTGACTCCAAATGTAAAAGAGGTATTCTTGAACTCTCCTTGGTAAGCAGACCTCATTTTTGTACTTCATAACTTACAAGCTCCTCATGGTCTATCTAAGACCAAAGACAGATTTATTAAACTGAAAGCATTGAAATATTGTATTCTAGATGGAAACCTTTATTGGAAAGACCCCGGAGGTTTTTTGCTTAATTGCCTATTGAAAGATGAATCTGATAGGGTATTGTAGGATTTCCATGCAGGGGACTATGGTAGGCATCTAAGTTGGAATACCACAGCTAACAATATTCTCAGAGATGGTTTTTACTGGCCCACATTGTTTGTTGATGTGCATCAAAAAGTCACTTCTTGCCACAAATGCCAGGTTTTAGAAGGTAAAAGGAAGCTTCTGCCTCTACCCATGAAACCCATATTAGTGGAAGCTCCATTCCAACAATGGGGTTTGGATTTTATTGGGGAGATACATCCACCCTCTTTGGGCCAACATAAGTGGATCCTTACAACCATGGATTACTTCACGAAGTGGATCGAAGTTGTACCATGCAAGCAAGCCACTTGTTTGCACCCAATTTGTCACTAGGTGAGAAAATTAAGAGTGCTTACATGCCCAGTTGGGCTCTGCTAGGCATGACAGCTGTAAGGTAAAGGTTAGAAAGAAAAACAACAAAGTTATAAACGGAAATTAAACTAAAACTAATAAAAACTATGAGCATTTAAAACAAATGAAAAATAGAGACAAATGGACCAATATCACCAATGTATAAGTTGATCTGTTGATGAAATCCAAAGGCACAAAGAAGAAAGGGGACTTGGGTCCCTCCTTTCTTTAATGGAAGGCTCTTGAGGCCCTCAAAGCTTGCTCTCCTTACAATGAAAAGATGAAAAATGTGGGTGAAATAACTCCAAGCTTATTCACTCAAGAGAGGGGTGAATAAACCTATGAAATGTAGCTTACAATGTTTGTTGCCAAAGAATGAGTCCTTAGCAATCTCAGCAGCATAACAATACAAAGAATTCCTTGAGAAAATGGTGGTCATTCATGGCTTTATATACCCAAGCATTGGGTTATTATGTGACCTCTTTTGAATGTGAAAAGAGGCTCTTTAGGGCACAATTAGGTCTTTGACCAGCCCACCATGAGGAATGAGCTAGGATTTCGTGTCAAATCGACTTGGGAGCTGATCCATTAGTGGTTGGGAGGCCAACCAATTTCAATAAATGTGTTGTTTGGTAGGCGCGCGGGTTTTTCACCCAATAGTCGTGCCTTGTGCACATATGCGTGCTTTATACATTTCTATTATGCGCATGCACGCGCGTGCCCAGATGATGTAAAGTGCCTTTCACATTTTTGGTCATTTGTATAGTTTTTTGACCCTTTTGCAATGCTGAGGAATTAATCCTGTGCCATGAATGACTCCAGTCCTGTGTTGACGATGCGGAGTTATTGTCGCCCTGTGCGGACAAAATTTCAGTGATAACAGATGCCCCCTGATGGATGAGGTTAGGAGAAAAACGTATAGCTGAAATCCATCAATGTTTCTTTTACTGAGAATGGTGTGGTAAGGGAGAGCCAGAATGGGACCGTGTAGAGAAATCCGTTGTAGAAGAAAGGAACCGGTAGATCCCGACCTTCCACAAGGTGCGTAACAATATACAAGTGTGTACAAACGAGGCGGGCATGCCCCATGCTCGTGTGATGTAACTCTGAAGAAAAAATGGCTGAAGTGTTGGTGTAGACAACTGTAGCGCCCTCGGGGGCGGAATGATAAAGGCAGAAGACAATTCTGCAAAGGAACATACTCTGAACCAACGGTAATGGTCATGGAAGTAAACAGCGACGGTGATGTGGGCATTGGTGGCCCTACCAAGTTCAGAGGTCTTCGGCAAATGATAATAAAAACTGCAATAGTCGCAAAGTAAGACCCACCGCAACATGAGAAAGTGTTGGCGTCGAATGTTATGGGGGTCAACGACATCAGGGAGCAATGGTGTTTCCCCCTATGCTGTCCGAGATCTCTCATTGAATGAGAAATGAGAATCAAGATACTGTCACCCTTTTGGAAGAGTGTGCTGATGTCGACAAAAGGAGGACGCGACTCCCAGAAGCAAAGGGCTTCGCGGAATCTACTGTGGTGGAGAAGTGGCAGAGGTACATAGACGAAGTCGAGAAAGGGGAAGACTCAAGACTGCCCTTGGTTGGAGGGTAGATGAGAGAATGAATGGCCGCAACCATGTGACAAGATCAAGTGTCAGGGGGACGACAAGATCAAGGATAAGTTGTGCCAGAGGCTGGACAAGGTGAACAAATTCAGAGGATAAAGGTAAGTGACTTGGGTAGTAGTCTGAAAACATAGACGATGCCGACGGGGGAAAATGAGAAGTAAGGCTCCAACCAAGGGTGACATGGGTTGTGTGTGGCCAAAAGGAAAGTAGGTCGCCAATAGTGACGACAAAAACGAATAACTGGAAATAAAGGCGTTTGTACAATAAATAATGAATAAATTTGGGGAAGATGTACAAATACAGAAACGGGTGCCCCAGTGTGAAATGAGTGCCCCAGTGAGGGCAGAAACTTCGGGAAAACTGATGAAGGGTGGGGGCCCCATTGTCGAGTTTCTGTATGAGTTAGGTGAAATGAAGATAGGATCGTAGATGGGAAAACTGATGGTGGATGAAATGGAGGGTTCATGATCCTGCGGATGTGCAGGTAAAAAGAACTGAAGCATAAAGCGATGATCTGGGAGTCCATGTGGGAAAGCCAGCAAAATGAGGAGAAGGAATATGTTGTTGATCTGCAACATGATAACAGACTAATGGGACTCCCATCTCTAAAGGGAAAGAACAGCATGAGTGTCATAAGTGCAAAAAGGTGCTATGAATGGGACAACTCATGTGGGTGAGAATGCTACCGGGTGACAGTACTGAAGATGCAACTGGAGGTGTGAGTACTGCAGAGCCGGGAATGGGTATCCTAAAGGCCAATATCAGAGGGTGTGACTGGAAATGTAAATGCAATACAGTGGGAGAGACTACATGCCAGTGTTGAGTATATATACCTGAAGGAATGATGTAAAGAGATGATGACCAAGTACCTGCACACAGAACAACCAAATACCCAAGGTGAACAATATCTGAAGAGAATACCAAATATGAACATGTATGAGATAAATGTGACAATGCGCGTGCGTACCTGTCCATGATATGAGAAAAAGGCACCCCGGGGGCTCAAGATGAAAAGTGGCCCAGGGACAGCCATGATGTAGGTGGTGGGACGCTGATCCCGTGGCTGAAGACGGTTCAAAAAATGGACGCCGTGGGCTCCCGGAACGGTGAGTGGAAGTTTGGCAAAAGGCCTATATATAGTTGTAGGGCCCACATTGCCACCTCATTTGTACCTGCTGCTACAATGAGTTTCGGAGCAGATCCAGAGAATATTGAGTGATTCTGAGAGCACGAGGCATCCGTTTCACGGCGTGCGAGTTTCAGGTTAGTGGTCTGAACATCCTGCATAGCTATAGGTTTCCAATTTTTGGGCAGGGTAGGTATGGGGGGTCGTACGGGAGTTTTAGGGGGTTTTTGGGTAGGGTAGGGGTCCACATGCTCGGGTGACTCAGTGGAAGGTGCGCATGAGCGCGCACCTGTACACTGAAGAAGCGCACATGTGTGCGCGTGAGAAGGAATTTAAGGCGCGCCCTGGAGGCGCGCCTGTAGGGTAGACAGGTGCGCAGGAAGGCGTTCCTGTGAGGTGAACAGGCGCGCTCGAGAGCGCACCTGTGGGTTGGACAGGTGCGCTCTAGCGCGCGCCTGTATGGTGAACAGGCACGCTCACGAGCACGCCTATGGGAAAAACAGGCGTGCACACATGTGCACCTGTATAGTAAACAGGTGCGCATGTGTGCGCGCCTGTGGGTGGTAAAACCGTGCCTTTGAGGCAAGGTTTCAGGGTGAAAAAATTAGCTTTTTTGATGTATTGGATGATTGCCTAAGCTAATATAGGACTCTGGGTGGTGTGAAGGTGGTGAGCAGTGACCATGGATGTGCGGTGGCACGAGAGAGACCGGTCACAGCTACGTGATGATGTGGCTCATGCGAGACCTGTGGTTCGAGCGTCTTTAGCAGCCAGTGGGCTGCTAAAGTTTTTTGAGTGCCCTTTGCTATGGGCCCAGGAGTATTTGCTCCAGTTTCTGATCGAGATGTGGAGCCCCGATCGACACTGCTTCCTCATGTGAGGAGAGCAGATTGCCTTCACTGCGGTGGAGGACATTTATTTCTTGACTGGGCTCCCCTTCCGGGGAACACCGTTGTCGGCAGATCCTATGTTGCCAAGAGATATGCCTCTGCGGGAGGTCGTCGAGCGATACTGCTCAGGCGAGCATTATATGACTGGGACACCAGTGCGCATCAGTGGGATAGATGCCTTGCTGCATCGTTGCGTAGCAGCGATGATAGTTCGTGTGTATGGGTCCCGAGCGCCCCACCGGATTAGTGGTGGCGAGTTGTTCCTGATGGAGAGGGTGGTGGTGGGCCGTGAGCGGTTCGCTTGGGGGCTGACCCTACATGCACAGATGATTGCGCAGCTGGACCATTGTCGAGCTAGAGGCGTTGGTGAGTTTGCATTTGGCTCCATCTTGGTGGCCTTCTTCTTGGAGACGGTGCCAATGTTGCGCCTGAGGGTGCTGCTAGAGGCACCAGGGGTACGAGAGCCGCGCTTGAGGTGGTGGTCATAGATTTTGGTTCGTCACGGTGGTGGCGAAGGTGGACATTACTTTACTGTGGAGGCAGCGCAGATATGGTGGCAGATGCCACAGTTTATACTCTAGTTCCCCTATGCTGGGGTTGACTTTCGGGGGGACCCGGATATGGTACTGCCTCCTGGGGAGGTTTTTGACCACAGAGGTATGTTGTGTATTTATGTGTTGTGATTTATGTTGTGATTTTGATATACCAGTGCACATGTTTTGATGTATAGACACTGATACCATCTGTTGTTGCTTGATTGGTGAATGTGCAGATTTGGCACCTCGCAGGCGTGAGGTGGAGGTGTACAGAGCGCCAGCGCAGCGAGAGCAGGAGAGACCGCCGCGTGGAAGGAGGCATCCGAGGGATGAGGCTGCTGGGCAACCAGCAGAGCCCGAGAGATCGGTGCAGAGGCGCCGTTTTGATGACCCTGGTGCGGGGCCATCTCATGCTCCTCCGGCGGCAGCCGGAGTAGATGATGATGATATTCTCCATCGTTTTGAGACGGTGTTTTGAGATGTGCCTGAGGGCATGTGGATCCGTATCCAGGATGAGGAGTTCCTAGAGCAGTGCATCGGGTTACCGCCACCATGGCGGTCGATCATGCGGCGAGCAGCTGTGCTAGCTGCGATGACGAGTGGACGCCTGCCGCCTGGGCAGGGTGGTCCTGCGGATGTTCCACCACCACCGCTTGGGGAAGGTGGGGGTGGGCCACCACCTCCTCCTGAGGGAGGGGCATCCGGGGGTGCCCTAGAGGCCCCCTGATTGTATGATGTATTTTGTATACTGTTTTTGATAGGCTGGTGAGCCGAGTTTTGTACCGTGATGTGGCACAGGCCTGTGGGCCAATGTATTTTTGTTGTATGTAAACATTCGGATGGCCGGGGAGGCCCGCGTATATTTATATATGAGTATACATGTTTGTTGGATCCAAATGTATTATACATGTGTTTTGTGTGTTGATGTTGATGATGTTGATTCTATCTATATGCTGTGACAGGATATATGAGATGTTTTATGTATGTGTAGCTTGATGTGATATATGCCAATCTAGCACCATGTTAGCTATGTTATCTGTTGTTTGATTCAATTCTCTTGGAAT
>JASDQU011179777.1:0-21636 GCA_032191745.1 Picea mariana
ACCACCGGACAGAGAATGATGTATACTATCCATCCATGGGTGTTGTATCTTCATTTTCATTTTCCTTCATGTCCAAATAACTTCATCAATCTTCTAGTCCAAAACCCATGACTAGGGTTGACATCAATGACAACAACCAATCTTCCAACAATACATTGATCTCACCTAAAAAATGATATTTATTTTTTTGAATTGGATAAAGTAAAATGAAAATGTGGATACATTAATTCGTAGATGTTATTGATGGATTTCCTAATGTGATAAAAAACCTAGGGGTTGTACTGATGTGGTATTGTGATAACATTCAATTGGACTCTAGATTTAATCAGAAAGATAATTAATTATGTGATTATGATATATTTTGATTTTGAATTATAAAAATTAATAAGGCACTAATTGTAGTTTGTGAAAGAAAAGGAAACATGCTTGTTGATTGATCCACATATGGGCGATGGGGTTTTATATGAAACATACTAATTACCATCAAGAGAAGAGTAATGATGTTCCTATTTTCATCTACTAGCAAAGGTTGTGTGATGTCATGATGGTAGTGCTATAATTGTATATGCCACCATATCCTTTGCAAGGTTTTTATGAGATGTTAGGAAGCTAAAATGCACTTTCACCAAGGAAATTGCTCAAAACAAGCTATAAAAATCCATGGCCATGGTTTTTTTATAGTAAAGTAGTAACCAATTGTGGGTTCCCCATAGAATAGACATGGTTGTTCATAGGTTTCCCATACAAAACAAACTCTATATAGTGATGACTTGGAGATTCATGAACTTGAGAGTTACGAGGAGATCAATGAGAAACAGGATGGAAAAAGCTCATAATTGAGCATGAAACTTGTGCATGACTTGTATTTTCCTGGCACACATTCCATGAAACCTATCTTCAATATTGTCTAGTCATCTATGAGAAGATTCCCAATCTAGGGGATGAGGCTAGAAAAAACGATTATAAATAGAAGCATCCTTATGCTAGTGAATTGGAGCAAGAATATTTGGTGTATAGTTTCTAGAAAATTGTTGAATGTTGGGCATCATCATTGGTGTGACTAGAGGATAGTTGAGAGATAGCTTTGTCTCTTATTATAATATGGTGTATGGTAACGCTTCGTGTATATGGTGCTATTATGGATAGGGATAGTAGTTATAGGTCTTGGAGATAGGAAAACTGAATATAATGTTGTAATCTCTTTCATATAATATAGATATACAATTTGTCCCACCCCAATATATATATATTTCATTATATGTTGAATTGGAATTTGTTTATCTAAATAGGCTTGATCTATTAAATTAGAGTTTATTCCATGCACTATTTCATTTGTGATATTATGAAAGCATGAGGTAGGTGGTTCTTATCTAATTATTGTGCAAGTGTTATGGGATTTTTACCCTGTGACTTTGGGTCATGTCACAATAGAGCTTGACCATATACAAAAGACAGAACCTACCCTCGCATACAAAACTTGCAATGAAATAACTACCTAAATATAGAGGAGATAGAATATCACACCTTGTATCCTATCAGTTGATGTAATTCCTCACTCTCTACCCTCGATCCACTCTTGATCTTTGTCTGAACTAATCTGTAGAAGGAGATGAAGAAAATGGTGCAACAAGGTAGTTATAAAATCAAATTATACATGTAATATATAGATAAATTCAAATATGTGAATAAAATTAGCATACATAAGTAAATTGAACAATATCACACAATTATGAAGGGAAGGAGAACTCTTTTATTAGAAATAGTAGAAATGAGTGGTTACAACCTGACTCAAATTGTCAATACTTCCTAGGTTCCTCCAATGGTCCTTCAAGAATCAAATCAACGGGATTTCCCTTCCTTGGATTACTCAATAGGGATAGGAACACACCCTATAGTCACATAAGGGAGAGAAATGAGTACTTGAAAGCAAGTTCCAGAATCACGGGGATGTTACTCAGAGGATAGGGGATATAGGGAAGATTGTAAATTCTTCTACATAACTTTTCACCTTGGTTGTCCTCCTCATCCATGCCCCGAAAGATGCATTTATACCATATTCAATGCGTTGAGGTGGTTGAATTCCATTGTGTACGGGCTTAGGGGAGGTTAGGAATGATCCCAACCAAAAACCTCGCATGAAAAAGTGGAATTATTTTATTTTTCACATTTTTTAGGGCATCCACGAGTTGCACACTAGAAAGGAGTAGACATCCACGTTGTTCACACTAGTGACCCTCATATGGCAACAAAAATGTTGTTTTTTTAGATGATTTAATGCAGTAGGATGGGATTTACATTTTAAAGATAGGGAAAATGACTGATCCATATCACAAATGAAATTATGTGGAAAATTTTGGTATCAAATATAGCTCCTAATGTGTCAGGTCATAAGGGAAATTGATGGCCAAAATACATTATAAGTTTGAGAGGTGAGGATGCAATGAAGTAGATCAAATAAAATTTCCGGAACAACTTATCTAAGAAGAGAAACCATAATTAGAGATAAAGTAAGAGTATTCTCTTCCAAATTCGGGCATACCCATGCTCAAGAGTGATGTAAGCATGGTCGCCAAATCTAGTACACTACAGATCCATGGAATATATAAAAGTATGACCGATGTCCATGGACAAGAACAATACACATTTGATCCATGTGATATATAAAGTAGCAATCACGAGCACGAGGAATACACAGTGGACCCATGTAAAAATATATCATAACCATGAATAGATACATAATGGAGCTATGTCTCAAAATCAAATAAGAAGATATCTGGAGTCAATGGAGTGAACAAGATGATCCTCTATAAGTACCAATGTCTAAGGGGTGGTACAATACGTCGGGTGGGAGAAAACAAAATGTGATTATCGTACTTCACGCAAAGTCTTCAAAATGATCTGTCGTGGTACGAGACTACAACATGTGAATAGATGAGTTGGGGTTGAACATAGTGAAACATAGTTTGATTACTGGTCCTTGATGTATATAATTAAAAAACATGAGATGACCCAATGATGATGATAATGGGAGTCAAGGTACCATGGTGCAATATGACAAGTGTGAATAATTGAACTGGTGTCGAACACCTGATAGAATATATTGATCATGGGACATTGATATATTCCCACTGTCAATAGTGGGGGAACCGGCCATTGATTATTGCAAGCCCCAAGGTACCAAAAATAACTCTAGATCCCTATTCCATAAAAATATGCATTGAATTCGATAGGAAGAGATCTGTTGAAAGGAATGCATTGAGGCGTCCTTTATCATCCAACACAAGGGGTAGTAGAAGGAAAAAAAATTGGAAGGACTCAGAAGAACAGATTGTAAGGACCACACTGAGGTACGACTTCGACATGCACTAGATGGAATAATGCACGACATAGACTCTTTGAATAGTAGCCAATAATGGAGACTACCAACAAAGACTAGGAATACACCAATGAGGTAAAATGGAAACCAATGTATCGCACAAATCCATATGTTTGATGATCATTATTGACGTCAAACACAATGGAAACCACTCATTCAGTGGCTAATGATGGTTTTTCATCTCATGATCGCAAGGTCACCTATAGATGATGGAAATGGGCCCATGTTGCAACTGTAGGTCATACTCTTAGAGAAATATGTTGAAGTCAATAAGAGTAGACCCACTAACAAGAATTGAATGAGGACCTTCTATACTAGCATGAGTGAGAGACAAAGATATTTGTGATAATGAGATGTACTTGAATGGCACATGAAGGCCAACTTGAAAGGTCAGAAATTTGATGGAGAATGTTTGACTCAATTTGAAACATACTTTGAACAAAAGCACGACACATTATGTGACTTAGGAAGAATGGATTATAGACTGGGATACATTTGTGATACAAGAGGCATAAAAAAATTCTCCATCTGGCTGGAACAATAACCATCGGGAGGAGATTATGCTCAACAATGAGAAAACTATCCTTAAGCCATACTAAACCCAAAATATCAAGACACTGACTCAAAGATTGTTCTTTGTTCAATGGTGGCAAGATTGTTGACAACAAAAGAGATAGATGCTTTCCCCCTCTTTTTGTTTTTATTTTTTATTTTTTTGTATTTTTCATAATATTAAAGCCTGAAAAGGAATAAAATAATGCTATAGTATAGTGGAGTAAACGAGTGTCATGAGAAAGAAAACTAGTTCCAAAGAACAAGGAACATACCTATGCTTAATGCATGGAAGCATGTGCAGGATAAGGACACTCGTGGGATTTTTCCTCCATGGTTATGGTGTCGATTCGAAAAGGAATAAATTGCATGGCTAGGAATTGGTAGGAATGCATAAGCAAGTGGTTCAATAATAACAAGTTGAATCCACCATTATGCTTAAAAGTGTGAGCGGTTAATATGAGTTGAATTTACAACTCAACAAAAGTTTTGAAGATGCCGGATAAATTAGCTAGAAATATATTGAGAGGAAGTTATGAGGCTTCAACACAAAG
Source organism: Picea mariana (assembly GCA_032191745.1). Classification (NCBI taxonomy): domain Eukaryota; kingdom Viridiplantae; phylum Streptophyta; class Pinopsida; order Pinales; family Pinaceae; genus Picea; species Picea mariana. Next base: position 4,483 of record JASDQU011179777.1, read on the forward strand.
ACATGGGGGGAATACAAAGGGCTTCCAGCCTACATGAATACTACAACATAGGTGTCAAAAATGCTAGTGAGGTACTAACTAGGACACCCAGGAAGAGGTAAGATATACCATCCGTAAAAGACACCTTTAAGAGTATTGAAGGTATGATGCCACAAACGGATGGGGTGGACCCTATGGAAGAAATGCGAGTGATACAGATAAATTCAATGTGTAGGCATAATGGAACCTATTGTATATGAAAGTAAATAACACAATACATGTTGAAGAATATGAAAAGTATTGACATAAGTAGCAACATACATTAGAGGGATTCTTTGAGGTAATGGCCAAAAACATATTGAGAAGAAGATATATATATTCAACGCAAAGTCATGGAGGGTAAAAATAGAAGTCTTGAGTCTATGAAAGTATTTTAGCATGGGCACAAAACTATGAACAAGGTTCTAACTAGCGCACCCATGACTGGTAGGCTCTACCACATCAATTAAAACACTTCTAAGTAGCAAATAAGGTTTCGTGTTGTAAACCAGTGGGGTCAATCCTAAGGAAAAATGAAACAAGAAACGAATAATGAAAAAATGCAGGAAGGGAAAAATTCAACCTATATGCCATTTTCAAGATCATTACCTATCAGAATAGATCGAAATGGAATGAACATGTACCAAATAAAATGTCTCCAAAGTCCTGTATATAAGACCAAAAACAATTACCGATAATTTACTAACACCAATATAGAAACCTTTGATAAAAAAATGAGCTAAGGGATACAGAACTTGAAAACAAGAAACCCTAAAAGTACAGTATGTACATAGGGCCACACAAACTTGCGTATTATGCATAATAATGCTCCGGGTAGAGCCCATTGGTAGGATCAAAACAAGGGTTTCTTTGGTAACAAAACTGTAAAGTTTCTAGTTCAAGAAGTGGTCAAAATCCCATAATCATATCTTCAAGGATAGCCTCATATGAAGGAAACTCAACATGCATGAAATTGGGGCTCAAAAACTCACAAAAACCATGTCTTGAGGTTTTACAGATGAAAATATCAGACTCAAGAGGAAAAACACAGTCCCTCGGAACAAAAGGGGGGAGTGAAGGATCACATTCCCACATTGGATACAACACTTGATCAATTGTTGAGACCTTGTATCGAGAATGCCAACATAACTATAAAGGATCCTTCTCACAATCAATTGAACACCAAGGATAAAATGCCACATAATTCACTCGTGGTGGGGAAGAGTCCACTCAAATACTAGGAACACATAAATAAGGAAACTCAACTGAAATCAAACTAGGATGGTGATTATCATATGAAAGTTTATCAATAGTGACAATGGTTCTGTTGTGAGGGAAATGCATCACAAAAAAAATATTAGACACCACAATATTCATAGCATAAACATAATCACACCCAAGAGGCATATTAAACTATAAAGGTCCTAGCACCACTAACAGATCGATTAAAACAATATTCTTTTCTAAGGTAATATGAAACTAAAGAACAATCCCCATACATTCACTATGTTTTCTATCAAAATCCAACAACTCACTGGTAGCTAACAAATATTGGGAGAACCCAACACTTTCCAAGTCCAGGAGCATAAAATAATAATAGAGGATCCTTCATCTACAATACATTGATGAATGCCTTTAAACATAGGTTCAATCATAACTATTATCTATAAAGATGAAAAAGAAGGAAGGAGAGGCTCCACAAGATCATTCCAATCAAAGGAAACCATCCTAGGAATTGGAGGGAGCATACTCAAAGAGAGTGGAATGCCCCGTTTTTCATAAGGTACTTATCTGGAAATTCCAAAGATGTAGTCAAAAGGTGAATTAGTCTCTAAAAGAAGAGTGGGATTAGCCAAATATTGCATCGAAGAGACCACTTTGGTAGACTCATCACTCAACAAGAGAAGAGTGGGATCGAATGAAGATTACATTGGCACAACCACTTCCTAAACCATTGGTTGAAAAGGATGTGTTATAACACGGTAAAGAGATGCATCACCCCTCAAAAAAGAGTGGTATCTAGTGAATATTTCATTAGAACGACCACTTCATCAACCGAGATTGAAAACATTGTTGGGAAACCAAAGGTGACTCAAAACGAGAAGGTCCTTCATACAAGGACCACACCCTTCGTACCACAAAAATAACAGAGAACAAATGAGTAAGGTGATAACCTGCATAAATATTACAAGGTAACTTAGGCATATGTCTTATACGCCTAGGTTTCTCAATAATATCGATACCCCCAGCATGAATTGGAACAATTGATGACATGCTCCCAACATGAATTGCAGAGGATTGTATCTTATCTCCAACATGACTTGCGTAGGTTGGTGACATTTTTCCAATATGAATAAAAATGACTAGACTCATGCCCCCAACATGACTTGCAATGATTAGTTTCTTTTCTTCAACATGACTCGTAGAGGTTGGTGAATTTATGCCAATATGGCTAGAAGTGATTGGACTTTTTCTCCTAGCATGATTTGCAAAGGCTAGTAGCTTTCCCCTAGCATGACTCACAGAGGATGGTGATAGGTCCCTAACATGAACAACGAAGGTTCGTGAGCTCATTTTGGTATGAATCATAGTGACTAGACTTGTTCTTCCAGCATGACTTATAGCGGCCAGTTTCTTTCCCTGAGGATGAGTAGCAGAGGATGGTGACAGGTCTCCAATGTGACTAAAATAAGTTGGCTAATTTTTCTTCTTATTGTTCCTCTTCCTATTCCTTTTATACTTTTGGTTACTAGTAGAAATACTTTCACTGGAAGAGGGGGACAGAGAAGGAGTAGCCTTTGCGGATGTAGAAGGTAAAGGATCAAAATATGTACTATGCCCCTGACATAAAATGCTTATATGAAAAACAACAAGAGCATTTAGGACATTGGGAGTTGTACATAACCAAACCGGTAGTCCTATATTCAACCCAAAAATTTTCAAAGTGGTCATCAAGGGGAAACCAATGTTTCCAAAGAAAGGAAAAGAACGATAATCCCCTTGGGTAGACATTCCTTTTTTGGTATTCTCGAGAAATTGGGAAATATATTTATTATGAATAGGTTTTTCCCTTGCAGGATTTTACATGTACATAAAAGTCTCATGCACTGACTCTGGTGAACCAGTGGTATAAAATCTCATTCCTTCTAGGAGGCAACTCCACACTTTCAATATAAATACGAGGGGTCCTTCCCGACCAACGAAGTGGTTGGTCGACCACCTTGAATCAATGATGCAAAAGTGGTGATACTGAAAAAATCTATGGCCAATAATACAAAGAAACACTCCACTAAAATGTCCTAAGAGAAAAATTTCAAGCAAACAACTTCTCTAAAACTTCAACCCAAGTGGATGAAGTCCTTAGTCCAAAGGAATGAAAAAGTGGAAAGGGACATTCCAAATTAAGGAAAGGGTTGATTAAGTCTTTTGAACAAGCTAACGAAGAAGTTAAAAGTAGTTATCCCGACCTCCATTGACTAGCTTTATCTGGTTCAAGAACCCATGCTTCACAGGGCACCCTCCAACAATACGATATGAAATATTCCACAGGTACTACGAAAAACCCATGCAGTCACCTCTGAGATCTCTAGGAAAAGAAATTAAGGTCACCAACATATAGTCAACATCCAGGGGTACAATCGATAGTTGGGATCGAACGTATGGGAAATGTAAGTGAGACCAAAACTCTTATGTAGGACTGATGCTAGATGGGTCAATATTTGTCACACACCCAACCTCCTAAGTACCTTTCTAAGGGATGGGGTATTGATTTTTTTTCTTTTACCCGAATCATATAAAAGTGTGTTCTAATGGTTACCATCATATTTTTCTCATAAATATTTTTCCAATGACTGTAACCATGCTTAGAACTAAGCCCTCAATCGCAATTTAAATTTTTCTAAAGTTCCTTAGACCCTCGTTGGTCCAAACTAATCACTTCCATGTGGATTCCTATTAATTGTGCCATATTATGCAACATTTGCATGGTGCATGTTTGATGTCCCAACAGACCCTCAGAATCAATGGTTACCTCTGATCAATCCAACGGTCCTCAGAGCTTAGTGATAAACTACTCTCATCACCTCTCGGAGTCCTTCTGTCGGATTTCCTTCATTTAAAGAACTCGAACCACTCCGAAAACTCTCTCCAACCTCACCTAATATGATGGATCTATTCTATGTATCTAGTGACTATAATTCACTCGAATATTCCCATTTTCACAACAATTAACAACCCTACTCCTGCTCCAATTATACTTATGTTTCACCTTCAAAAATCTACGATTGAGATTGAATCTTTTTTTCCACCTTGGTAAATGCTGCCATAGTACACCTATCTCTTGATGTGACAGGGGGCTCAGTATCCACTCGACATGCGGTCCCATCATGACTCACCATGTCACCATAGGGTTCATAGGCTTGCTCGGCCATAGATTGACATTTTTCCATTTCCTATAAATTGATTAGGATATTTAATTAACACTTTCTTAAAATAATGCTCCTTGGTATTTATTATTAAAACATTATTAGGGATAATTAGTATTCACTAATTATTTACCCCCGTAAACACATTTTTACTTAGTGTAATATTCACTTAAGTACCATTTTTGTAATGATTATCTTATAAAATAATTAATTATATTATAACATGATTTATATTACGTTATAATATAATTAATTAGACTATAATGTACTTAATATTATAATCCTTGATTAACATATCCATAAAATAAACTAGATTATGACTTTGTAGCAAAATTTTACGTAATTTAATATATATAAATATATACGAAAAGAACAGGAAAAAGAATATATTTAATTATTATATTTTATCTCAGGAAATTCAGACTCCCTTCATAAGCACACTCTGAAGGATTTGATGTTTGTAATTAATATTCTAAGACTTCAATATATTAGTATCTTAGCTCTCAGAGTCTAAATTCTTTGACTCCATTCATGTGTGCCCATTTCATTTATCCGACTATTATACCCTGAAAAACCAAAGTGTTATATTATTAAAATATACATATGAACATATAATACCAAGGCCATCATTGTCCAACTCTTTGCATTCTAATCGTTCACTACTTTTTCATAACTCTAACAGCCAGGATCCGAAGGAAAAGGAGTTTATATATAATATTATAGTATTTAACATTTTAATTAAGTCATAGTTAATTCAAACATTTTTCATGTGCTCACCTCTCATCTATTTGAAAACCAATTTCGATGGAGAAAATTTTAATGTTATGCAATGCATGTGTAACTTTATAATCCTCAGGCTATTGTACTCTGAAGAATTTAGAGTTTAAATCATGTGTGCTCCTTTTGTTGTCCGAAACCAATTACCAGAGAGAATGTATTAACAATATAATAAAATTAAACCCTATAGCAAATATGCCTTCACTATGAGAGCTTCATACTTTATTTAATCACTTCATTCTGTTTACTCTGATGACCCAACTATTAAAGGGTCTTAATGTGAAAAATTAATAGGGTAATGTTTGGAACCCTATTTTCCATCACACTCCAAACATTTGTTCATTCCTCTATACTCCGAAAGAAAGGATTTTTTGATAATAATATTTATAAATATTTATATAAATATTTTCACTTTGATAAGGATACATGAAGGTATATTTTACCAAGTATTTAATAAATAAAGATATATATATTTTCATACATATTCATGTGTTGAGGAAAATAACAGGATTTATATAAGTTCAAGTAATTGAATGTTGATAAAAAAAAAATTGTTTGTTAATGTGGTCGAACCTGTTGGCATTGGGATTAATCCATGGCTTGAGAAACCGTGACTCAGGGGAATATAAGCCATCAAAATCACCCGGGGATCGCACCCAGCCTGGGCCACACCAACCCTTAACATGGTTGGATTTTTTGTCTCCGCATGTTTCGAACCAGTGACTTTTCAACACGGAGTGGCTTAACAACACACTTCGTCACTGACTGTCCTACACCTCGGGGACAATTGAATGTAGATAATTAAAAATACCCTAATAATAGCATTCCTTCAGGAGCATTGAACTAACTATGAAAATTATGAATTCTATAGTTAGGAAAAATACGAGCATAGTTAAAAAATTTAAATTTTTATGTTGTAAATGTAATAGTTTACAGTCTTTACAATTCAAATATAAATTATTTGAATGGTAACTATGAAATTTTACAAGAGTTTATCAATCCTTTCTGTTCATTCAAATTTTCCCAGAAACACATAAATACGTAACTGCATATATACATATATGTATTTGGGAAACATGTATTTCTTTAAATTCTTTTTCTACAATAATACATTTCTTGGAGGTTAAGTTATCCATGGTAAAACTATGGTCTTTATCAGGTATTAATAATCTCCTACTTACATGCATATTTCTGTTATTTGTAAGGAATATTTACTAAGTCCATATATTTCCCCTTTGGAAACTAATTCACCTTGTAATTCGTAAGATTTGTTTCTTACCAAATCCAAATGACATTGAATTATTCACAATGTCTTTAATTATAAATTTCATTTTACTTCACATTAGGAAATTGGTTTTTGTATTTTCCACTCTTTCCTTATACTAATCTTTAAAATAATTTACCCCTTGTTACAATTTGAACCATCTTCCTAAGGCGCAAGCACAATTTTTCTATTCTTTAAATTTTCTAGCATATAAGCTTGAGGAAAACTTAAAATAATAAACATTTTTAAGCAGAATTCAACCTCTTTCTTTTTCAGATTTTTTGTAAAGGTTCTAACTGTTTAATTTTCCTCACTAGATAAAAAGATGGTTTGTAAAACTAAATCTACATCAACATTATCACCTATAAATCTTATTTTAAAACATAGGCAGTCAAGAAGTGAGGATGTAATTCAAAATTAAATTCATCTAAAACATTCTCATAATTTCACCAAAATTTCTGAGGCCATTTTTAACAAAGAGATGAAAATGGGTGGAATCCCTTGCCTCAAAAGTATGGGTGAAATTATGAGAATGTTTCAGATGAATGACACACCCATGCTTTTGAGGCAAGGGATTTCTGGTACAAAACCCATTTTTTTTCATAAATGTGAGAAGTTGGTAGCTCAACCACCAACTTCCCTTCATTCACCGAAATTCTGGAAAAATGGGCAATTTGGGTTTTTCTTGAATATTAAATCGGTATGGAAAATTTCCTCATTGCTTCCCTATAGGAAATCCCCCTCAACATTTTTTCAACATTTTCCTTTTTACATTAATACCATAAATATTTACACTACATTCTTAGAAAAGGTTCAACATTTCCTAGATCCACACACAACCGATCTATCCTTAGTCTCTTATTAAAATATAATAAAATTTACAAGATGGGGGAAAAATGGGTGTCACAATCCCCTCCCCCTTAAAGGAACACCATCGTTGATGTTCTTTGCATCTTAGAAACACCAACCATGTTTCCATATTTTAGTTTCTTTAGTAATCACATAATTTCAACATGATCTTTCAATGGACTAAATGTTGTCCAATCATCTAAATACACTTCTAAAAATGTATGAATGAACTCTTTCAAATATGTGACAACTACTCTGGAAAATATCGTTGGTTCATTCTTCAACCCAAACAACATAACTGCATACTGGTAACAATCTCATTCTGTCGCAAATGTCATCTTATATCGGTCTTCTTGCGCAATCTTGATCAGGTGGTATCCTAAGAATACATATGTAAAAGAGTAAGCCTCTTGACCCCCTACATTCTCTAATCCTTCATCTGTGAAAGGCGTAGGAAAAGGGTCATGTAAACATGCATCTTTTAACTTTCTCATCTCTACACATCTCTTGATTCCACCTGTCTTCTTGTCTTTGAATACCATTTGGATGGTCCATTTTGATTCTTTGATAGGTTCTATAATTCCTTCCTCTAAAATTATGTCTATATCTCTTCTTACCTTCTGCTTATATTTTGGGTTCATTCTATAGGGTCTCTACTTCATAGGTTTGGCATCTGGTTTCATCGGAATCTTCATTTCTCCCAATTCTCCAACGATTCCTTTCATCTATGAGAATGTTGTTGGAAACTAGAATTGGTACTCATGTTGTAATTCAAAAATATTTTCAACAATTTGCTTGCCCACTAGTATCCTATGTGTGCAAACTTAGGATTTTATTATGTACAAATGTTCACTTTGTGCTGACTCAAGATCCAATCCTTCTACTATTTGTTCCCCTTTAGTCTCTGATATCTGCAAATTCCTTGTATCTTCCTCATCTTGGGATTCTTATGTGATATTATAGTAGTGCAATACAACTTCAAATGTCCCACTGACTCTATGCCCACTATACAAAGGTGTTGATCCCAACAAGTCCTCTAATGAAAAAATATTATTCCTTCTTACCTACAAGGCTGATTCAATCAATGGATTATTATTTTCAATATTGAATGTTCCCTTGAATTTCCTGGTCAAATCTTCCCAATATCTTGTCCTTATGCGAAATTTTGAGTTCGATGTACCAATTCTTGGGAATTGTATACAGAGTATGCACAAATAAGTGAGTCCATTCTTGTTCTAGTACTAATCTCCACTGCGCAGTACACTTCGTAACATGATTCACTGGAAAACTTAATCAGCTATAATTTGGCATGATATTTTCATTTTCTTCCCCAAATCCGACTTGCAATAACCTTTTCACTACTGCCAATCTCTGATGCCATATTTTTGTGCAACCCACCATCTCGTTGAAGTTGCTTTTAGTATGACATCTAAGCATAAGAGTCTTTGCTAATATGGAATCTTCATTTGAAACTCATTAATAAATTAGACTATAAGTGTTGGTCCATTATACCTTTGAGATTGGACTATTTTAGTTACAATCCATCTTAATGTGAGGGTTGTTCGAGCTCACTTCTTTGTGGATACTTCATGAAGTTATTGTTACCAATTCTACATAGATTCTTCTAAGTCTGATGCACATGAGGTGATACTCCTCCAACTAAGTACATCTTCAACTATAGGGTTCATGTAATTGTCCATTCACGCAGTCATATTATATAAATTATCAAGTTATTTTCTCTTTATTGGTTCTACATACCTTTGTCCTTCAATGGGATCTAATGGCATAGTAATCTTTAGGTATTCTACTTCCAATACCATCTACATTTTATTTAGGTCAATGTTAGTTTGATTATCAAATGCCGAATCGACTCCCACTAGTGTTGGATACGGTGTAGTACCATCTACTATGTCGATCACTTCGAAGTATTCTACACTGAACACTCTATCAATATTGACATTTACTCGTGTTAACCTTTGAGTTGGAATGATCTTATGCTAGTTCACTAGTATCATCTGGATAGGAGATGAAATCAGCTTCGCCTAGCCCATCATCTCCCAAGTATATCTCGATATAACATTTACATCGAACCCCAATCCAGAATCATATTATCCATTTCATAAGATCCTATATGTGCACTTAGCATGAACTCCCTATTTGTTCTTTTCTTACTGTGCACCTAGTTAATTGTTGTTTGTGAGACCGATTTCTATTTTTCTAGGGAATAATGGTTAATCATTCCATGTAGACTATTCAAAGTAGATTCATAGTTTATTAATTCTAAACAATTTCTTAAGAATTATTCCAAAGTACTTACCTTTTCAACCTGCCTTTATGAAGGGTCATAGTATAGAGGCATATAGAAAACTGATGGTTTTATATCATACAAGGGTGACGTAGTCAAATTTGAGACTATCTAGTCTCATCCCATCAATTCTTTTCTTTCTTGTTGGTAGGTTTCTTTCTCTTTCCTCAAATAAAATAATGGTAATGGCTTGACTACTTTCCTTACCAACTGGTGAATTATATTCCCTTGATCTGTCACATCTTCTTTAGTTCTCATTCCTCCATGTATAATTGTTTCTATATTAGGTTTCTCATCACACGCATCCACTACTATAATTTGTATGTTCTTGTTTTGGTTCTAGTGTTGGTTCTAGTGTTGGTTCTGGTTCTCTCTTTCCTACCATTTTTCTATCGATTGAGGACAGTCCTCCATTACATGGTCCAATTCCCTACAATATGTGCATGTCACGCAATGATTTGGACAGTCAAGTACTAAATGTCCCAGTTGATTGAAATTATAAAAAATGATTGGTCCTCTTCCTCCTCTACCAAATCCACCTCCTCTTTTTCCTCTAAATCCTCCTCTTCCACCTTGATTATAACCTCCTCTCAGAGTATTATAATTCAAACCTCCTCCTTTTGATGTTGCATTTTATTTTTGGATTTTGTAACTATCTACATTGCACTCTCTCATCTGATCCAATGTGCATAAATGCTTCTCGTCATGTCCAACAAACTTACATAAATTATTAAGAAAATTCCTTGCGGTGCTATGATATTTCTTAATCAATGGAAAATTATGACGGTGGTGACCCACCATCTTGCAAATTTCACACCATAATCCTAATGAATTTGGGGCTTCTGTTTTCAAGTATTTCTAGAATGTTGGACACTCATATTTAGGATGTCCCTCTATATTACAGATGATACACCAGACTCCCTTTCATTTTCTTTTTGTTTCATGATTTCCTGAAACTGAATAGTTAGTGCATCTATCTATGACTATACTTGATCTATCCATGCATTATTCTCTGCTAGAGGGGATGCTTCCAATTTCATCACAATTTCTAGAGCTTCTGATCATGTCACAATTTTCTACTATGTCAAAGGGAAGCATCTATGTGGAAATAAACCTACAATAAACCATTATTTATGTTGTTCATTCAAAATATGGAATGTTATCTGGTCTTTCAATATATTAAACCTTTGGTCAAAGTCCCATACTAATTCATTTACTATCTGCTTAATTTTCTTTCTCTTTGTAATGCACTACGACTACAAATTAGGCTTATGGAATTGTTTCAGCAAATTATGTCTTACCTATGCCAATGTTCTCATCTAACCCATAAGTGTAGTTGTATGATATTTCATATACCATAATAGTGCGCAATCTCTGAATCCTATCACTGACTACACAATCTTTACTTCATCATCCTGCACATTCTTTATAATCCATATTGTGTTGAAAATGAACAAATGTTTTTTAGGGTCTTCTAATTCGGCCCCTTAGAAGAGAGGCATCCTTAAGGTGGGATCTACCCCTGCCATTGTATTTTGCATGTTATTATTTCTGGATACCAGTAATAGGTTCTGACTTGACGTACTGCTTCGACTACTTTGATTACTTCCACTACTTTTACTGCCAACTACAATTGAAAAAGTTCTAATCCTACCTTAGTTCTTGTTGATGCACAAAGAGTTGTGGGTTTTACGTAGAGTCCAATATGAGAAACATATTCTTCTACTGGACTAAGATAATGGATATTTTATTATGTGTACAAACTCCCTTCGATCTGGAATATTCCACTGGTATTTGTTTCCTCGATCTCACTGTGTTTCCCTTCTCACTCAGCCATAATCCTCTTCTTATTCAATATAAATCTCTTACCATCATGCAATATTCCAATCTCTTCATTCATCACACACTCTTCTTCACTCAACATAATCAACCTATCCATTCCTCATTCCTTCTTTTCATCCCTTTCTACACTCAGATCATTCCTTGGTCAGCCCCTAGTTCCCCTATGTGCAAGAAGGAACTTAGAAATCAGATTCCATCATCACCACGTTTTTATTGCACAACAACATATTAACCCATGTAGATATTGAATTCATATATATTTCGTTTTGTCCCTTAAAGAATTCACTTTCTGCAGTATTGTACGACTCAGTATGATCTATGGAAAATTTGATAACGTAACCTCTGAGCAAACTGTCCAACCAATAGTAAAATGTGTGTGATGTCTTATTTCTTACTATAATAACTTGTATGATCAATTAATGAGTACAATTCCTCGAATCCTCAATCTGATATGTTCCATTTTCTTCAATAAATATTTGAATCCTCTCTGCTAACACATTCAAAAGGTCATTGAAGAAAATTTCACGTAAATATGTAAAAACGTACCTTTGTAACCATTGTTCCTCATTGATCCTTGGATTATGATTCTGATCCACTACAAAATCGATCTCTTTAGTATTCCACCATTCTTCAATTTCCTCCTTAGTAGGCCTCTACATCCCCCTCATTCACAAATCTCAGTCTCGACAATGTAATCATTTTTTGGCACACAGTGGGTAGACTCAGGGTTAATCATTAATAAACCAACAAAACCCTTAGCCACCGGCTCTTTCAACATCACTTGCAAGCAAGTGAAGTCTCACCCGAAGCATCTAGAGGGGCTGCAAGAACCAATTTTTTGCAGTGATGAGGGGAAGTGAGGTATTCAACATGACCATACTATGCATTATCTATTCATCTACTATGTGCACAATTTCCATTACTTAACCTTTAATCATCATGCAATATACCCTATGCGTGACATTACTCAAATTAACATTCATTCATTCATCATTAACTTAAGTGTGTATGATTATAATAGCATAGATCATTGACATATTCAAAATACTAAACATTTACCATCATTGTGTAGTAACCATAAAAAAATAAATAGATCTATACTAACCATTCATCATATGCATCATAACACACATAAGAAACACATCAAGAAACATTTTTTTAATGTGGTTCACACCAATATGGGCTATGTCCACAATGAATGACTTCTTATTTTATTCATTCATAATGTCCTTACATTTATGAACTACACTTACTAAATATGTATCAGTTAACATTACCCAAACCCACCTCAGTCGTTCTACTGCAGTGTGAGCCTCAATCCCAAAAACCTCATTCATAACTCAAAACACCCAAACACTTAGCCAATTCTTCACATAATCTCTCTCTCCACAACTGATCCTTTTCTCATGAATAACTACTCTCTCGACTCCTCTCTACCCAAAAAACCATACATATTTATAGTTTTACAATATAGATAAGCCCATTATAATGTGGGAAAAATGTCCCAAAACTTCCTAACTAACTCGCGTTTCTTGTGCATTGAATCTTGATAATGCGTTGTTTATTTTTTGTGCACACAACTGATTTTCCAAAATGTGACTCTATCATCTTCTGTGTGATTCCCAAAACTTGTCCAAAAATACCAGCTCCAACAAAAATCTAGCAACGTCAGTAAATAAAAATGTGAAAGATCCAAAAAAGTAATTATTTTCAACTATTCCTTGTCTTAGTCTAAACAATGTAATCTTTCTCTCTGAAATTTATATCAATGTAATAGTCACACCCTCCCCTTTGCTTGGGGTGAGCAAGGAATTGAGGAAGGGGGTATGTTTTAGGGGCTATTCAACCCTTCCAACTAGAACCGATAGTTGACCAAGTTGGATATGTAAGTTAGTCAACTATCTAAGTCGATTATGTGAGTTAGACGACTAACTAGTTGGGTCAACTGATCGAGGTAATTAAGAGGTTATAACTGCCAGATAACTAAACACACCAGTATATATGTCATTATATAACAAAGGAAAAATGGATGTTGATGTACATGATAAAGTACATATTGTTTGTTGATCTAAAATGGATCTGGACCAACGAATGGGTGTAAGACTCAATAATTGACAATTAATGAAGGTCAATAAACCTTGTAAAACAATGTAAGTTTAAAAATTCTAATAAAACAAAAAAAGTGAGAACATGGGAGGAAAATGTTGAATTAAATGTAATTTAATAATTGGACAGGAGAGAAGGATGAGGTATGTAAAATGAAGGGTAATGTTTGTTTCCCTTCACCCTACCCCTATTTCTCCCTATTTCTTCCCTCACTCTCATTTGCAATGGGATTTTTAGGCCAAGAGAGAAAGAGACATTGAATCCACAAATCCAGTGCCACCATAGATTTCCATAACGAAAACATTGAGCCCCATTCGAAGCTAGCTTTTCTCGTTTGGGTTTCCTATGCAAAAGATTTTGAGCTCATTAGTGATTGGATGTGTTTGATTTCATTATGTTGAGCATCAATTGTCATTTACTGCATTTATAAGATGAAAAATGGATTCCCATGTGTTTATCCTAATGGTTTCCTATAATTGGTTTCTAATGGAAATGAAGAACCATGTCTTTTTTAGAATATTTGTAGTTCATTCCATGTCAAATTCAAAGACCGATGACTATTGAAATTTGTTTATCGGATGCATTTTCATTGCCTGAGAATCTAAATTAATTTATAGGTCATTTTTATCTACAGGTACTATATTCCTTTCTCCCTTGGTAGATGAATTGTTCATGGGATGATTAATTTCCCTTGTTGTTTGATTCCTTTATTTGGTCACCAACTTAGCTCCCTTTGGTTGACTTCAATACCATTGGGTCAAATTTTTTAGTGTTGGAGTGTTTTCCCTTTTCCCATAAATATTAGATGGTATATACATCATGGGTTTGTTTGGGCATCAATTAGCTACCCACAAACCATACACACATTTTTAGAGTTTCACCCACTAAAAATTTCACCCCAAACATTTTTCTCTGTAGTTGAATTCCAAACTCGACCCCCAAGATGTTTTGACTCATCGTGGGTTGCCAAAATCGCCCAAAAATGTTTTCCTACACAACTCATTGTCAGTTCCTCCTTCGAAGAATTTTTTTACATGTTGACAATTGTCAAATTAACCCTTCACATTTTCTCCTCAGTTGTTGGTTGTTAAATCTGAATTTCTAAGGTTTTCCCTTCATGATTGGTCATCGAATTTCCCTTTAACTATTTATTTTAATTTTAGGTCGACCCATTTTCAACGGGGTTCTTTCTTGGTTGACTTCACCGTTCTTCATTCAACCAAAAATCATTCCTAGTTGACCCATCCCAACCACACTTTGACTGGGGTTTGTTTTAATCGGTTTCGACTTTCGTGGTTGACCCCACTTTGGTCAACCTAACTTGGTCGATTTTCTTTTCTTCCGACCCAACTGTTATTCTACTCGACATGGACAAGCCACATTTTTTTTGTGCATTTCTAAGAGGTTTCTCATCATTTTAGATCTTGTTGGGAATTTTTGAAAGTTGTTGGGAAAATTTCAAATAGCTTGAGCATATTTAGAACCTTTTGGAAATATCTAAAGGTTGTCAGGTAAATTCCTACTTCCTTGTGCATATTTAGAAGTTGTTGGGTGACTTAAAATGTTTTTGGACATGTTTAGATGATGCATGGACATTTTTAGATGTTGTTTATTGTCCAATTCGCCCATTATATATTTCTCTTCATTGCTGGTTTCCAATTCTATCTTTGAGAATTTCTTTCCACTACAAGTTGACCCAACATATACATGGAGTAGTTTACCTCACTATCGATATAAAATTTCATCGAGATATATTTCGGTAAACTCATATACCTTGGCGAACATGGGCTTGGTAAATTTTTGCGGAGCATATTCACAAGCCATTGGAAAAGAACTTATTCATAGGAGAAACATGAGATTGGTTGGCTCCTCGAGAAGAAATAATTTACCACTACATTGATATCTAGTTTGGAGTGTGCATACAATGTTGAGAACATAGGGGTCGCTAGTTGGTTGTAGTTCATAGGGTACAAGAAGGGAAATGCATTGTAGCAAACAAAGAAGAGACATCTTTTTACACACAGAGGAATGGACGTCCAATGGGTTTTGTGTGATAGAGCTTTATACATAAGAGTAAGAGGAAATATTTTAAATTTTCTTATAACATATGTGTTGGTGAAGTGAGTGGGATATAAGCCTCCTACTTATGGATCATATGGTATCATAGTAGTTGCATCCTTGACGGTGATTTGTACTAGGAATTTGAATAGAACATTGTAGACATGAGCATGGGTAAAGTGAGCAGAGACAAGTTGGAAGACTTAAGGGAAACTAATTCTTAGCTTCGGGAGGAGAATGATCACTTGAAATAGTGGGTTCTTATTTTCAATAAGAATTTTGAAGAATGGAAAGACTCCCTCATTGCATTCAAAATAGGGTGGGGCAAGAAAAAATGGTAGCTTGTATACCTTGGTGAGAAGGTCATCCAGATGGATCACTGGAAGGAGGATAGGCTCAAATGATTTCGCAGTTGCAACAAGAGTTAGCAAAGAATGTGTTAAGAAGGATTCAAGAAGTTTTCCAAGAGGATAGAGAAACAATGAAACATTACATTTCCACTAGAAATGCTAGCACCATAACTGAGACCACCTTGGTAAGCTCATTTTCAGTAGACGCCTATTAGGATAAGCTCAGTGAATTTGAGAATCATACCATGGGTATTGGCTCTAAAATTATAATTAAAATGGGCTATGATAGAAATGTTCTAGGAAAGTCAAGACATGGAATATTGATCCCCATTGTAGATATGCCAACGGCCAAGCATGAAGGCCTAGTTTTTCATGCCAAAAGTGAAAAATGTGATCACCATGAAAAGCATTTCCGTGAATGCAAAAGACATGTCATAGTTGGCTTGCTCATCAGGAGAAGGAGCAACAATGGTGAGTTAAGGTGTCATATCACTACCACCTCAACCATGTGATTTATTGAGGAATATAAACAATACAAAGAGATCACAGACTCATCCCCCACCTACACTCAAACAAAGCAACACACTAATAAAAAAAATAACGAAGAAGAAGAAGATTAGGAGGTCCATGTCAAACCAAAAACTTCTTGTTTGTCACTGCTACAAGAAGACATGGCATACAATAGATATTTGTTAGTATGTAGAGGAATGCTATTTTTGTGGAAAGAAAGGCCATTGTGAGGTAGCCTGCTGGAAGAAGCAATCCATGTTTTATATGCCTTCTTTTTTTCAAAAGTTAAATGAAAAGAAAACTTCTCCTATTCAACAATATGCACAGAGGAAAATGGAGAGGAGGAGTATGTAAACAAGTCCTTGCATAAGAAACATGAAATTTTACCACCAATATAATTTAAGTGGTCACTCAGAAGAAAAGTGTTCGCGACTTCAACAGAGCTTCACCCTAGACACTGCACAACCATGAGAAGGGCATGGGGAGCGAAGATTGAGGAAGATGAAGAGCTTCATGTATATCTAGTGCAAGTGAAAATGATTACTCAAGGAGATATAGAATCACATGAGACAAACGAAACAAAGGAGAAGGAAAAAATGTTGATGTCGAGAGAAACCTCTATTTGATTCTTGTTTCTAGTATTGCATCTGA
>JASDQU011179778.1:0-16207 GCA_032191745.1 Picea mariana
AGACTCCACTGGGGTACCTTTTTCGAAGATAGTCTCATCGGTTCGAAAAAGGGGTAAACTAGCACCGATTAGACATCGATTCAAAATCATTTTAACGAGTGTGACAAGGACAAGATCACTCGGCCATTTTTTCACTTTTAAGGAGTCTGAAAAAAGCTTAACTATGGACTTCGTCAAGAATATTCTTCTGGACCAATTTAATGAGTGTGAAAGAATAAGGTCACTCGACGATCTTTTCAATTTTAGGGAGTCTGAAAAGAGCTTAACTATGGACTCCGTGGGGGTTTCTTTTTCCTAAGTTTAGTCCCTCAGGCCTGAAAAAGGGATAAAATTATACCTGAGAGTACTATTCTAAAGAACAAAAGTTCCATAGAGTATACCTTTGTTTGTACAATTGACCGTCCGGACCGAAAAACGGGTAAACTACCACCGGACAGATGTGACTTCAAATTTCAGTTTAACAAGCGTGAAAGGCCACAAGATCACTTGGCAATCTTTTCATGTTTAGAGGATGTGAAAAGGGCTTAAAAGAAGACCCGTTTAAGGAACGTTCTTCTGGACCAATTTAACGAGTGTGAAGAAACAAGGTCACTCGGCAATCTTTTCATCTTTAAGGAGTCTGAAAAGGGCTTAAAGAAGACTCCATAATGGTTATTTTTCTCAGTTAATCTGGACGAGATCAAAAATCATAAATGCAGTCTCGTCGAATGTTGCTTTCAGATCTCAACGTGAGCTTGAAAAACAACAAAGTTAGATCATGATAGACTCTTTGTGGGTCGATGCCTGGCATCTCCTCGAGGGAGTTGTATGCTCTGATGAAAACATTGTCTATGACGCCAGGGGTTCTAGAGATATTGATAGGTATCGTTTCATCAATGGTTTCCATATTACCCTCAGCATAGATCTTGTGTGTAGTTATGGGATTAGTATGACAATACCTATCTCCAGTCATAGTCACGGTGAATTCTCCTGCTTCGATTCGGATTAACTCTGGGAGGAAATATGATCTGTGATGAAGATCTTCCCAAGGTTTGTCTGGACTAGTCATTGCTTCAATTACTGCTTCATCAAAAGGAAATACTAAGTCTAACGAATCGACGTTAGTGAGAGAACCCTGAGCCCAAATAGGCTCTAGAAGTGGTTCTAACTCTTGTGCAGGAGTCGGATCAGTGTTAGCTGAAGCTTGCTGGACTAAAGAGTAAGCTACTTCAGCGACAGACAAGGGCATGGACATGCCAGGGTGCCCTGTCTCATCCATTGTGGCTAATGGGGAAGGAAGAATCCATGGATCCTCGAAGTAAGTCGTNCCCTGCAGAGGTGGGTAATCGAAGGTACCCATCAAAGATGGACACAAACCAACTCCTACATTGACGACACCTGGTTGAGGATTATCAATCATCGGGACCGCGGATGCCCCCAAATATGGGTCAGGTCTAGAGAAAGACAATTGATCGATGGTCACTATCCGTCCCTCGTGTGGAAAAAACAAGACTCAGAAAACTGTAGCAACCACAGCTTGCATAGAATAAGTCCAACTCCATCCTAACAAGAGGTTATAATGGAGGGGAGCATCGACTACCTCTACTTCGACACACACGGTCTTCCCTCCTAACTGCATGGGGAAAGAAGGAATGATGCCATGTGGTCGGAACGAACGACCATCGAAAGCAGTGAGGATACTAGGTGATGGAGACAAAACAGGTTGGCCAATGGCCTTCCAACATGCCAATGACATAACGCATGTTGAGGCGCCCTCGTCGACCACCGTGTGGAAGATATTCCATGTAAAAGTTTTCATTGGGTAAGCCACTACTATCTGAAATTCTACGTGGTAAGGCAAACGATGTTTTAAGTCAGTTGTATCTAACATGATGATACCCAAATTACAAGTTTCAGTAGACACCAAAGCAGTTAACAAGGCTTTCCTCTGAGTAGGTCAGCTTTGGAGGACCTCCAAAGCAGACATCGCACAAGGGATTTGTGATAAATATTCCACCACAGAGTATTTCTGGGCGGCCCTTGCATTTGGGTTATGAGAAGCTTTTTTAAATGCACCTTTTGGAATGCATGTCATTGTTTCTCCCAACGTCTTGTCAATCTATAGAGAAAGAGATGGGAGGTCAGCTTCTTTACCCTTCTCAAAAGCGATTGATTTACTATAATCGTGTTCTCTAGTCGATATGAAAGCATCACCCCTAACCATATATACATTTGCAGACGAAGGGTTGTTCGGAGGTGGGCAGCTTTCTTGGTTGCCCCCTTCCATACTTGCAGAGGCTTGAGTTAGATTTTTCCCATGTTGAAACGGGTTTGTCAACACCGCCTGTTGTTGTTGTGTGACAAATTTTTGGGCCTCTGCAAGTCGAGTACATAGATGGGTCAGGTGGTCTTCCACGCACAAGTTGCAAGGATACCTCACCTTCCATTTTTTAGTGTTGTCCCCGCCAGCATTATCATTGGGTTTTTTATCCCCCTTACCCTTCTTTCGTTGTTTTTTCTTCCCTTTAGGCTGTTGGGGGGCCTTTGGGTTAGTCGACTACACTGTGTGTACCTCCGACGTTTGGGTAGGGGGAGCAGCCAAAGTACAAGTTTGGCTGGCCGCTGTGTGTTGTATGGATAACTGTTGCAACTGCTTTGTCAATTGCTCAGCGGGCTTGGTTTGTGCTAAACCGACAATACCATCGGCATGCGGTCCAGCTCTCTGTCTAGTTTTATCCAGTATTGAACGTGGCGCATCTGGCAAGATGTTGTATAATAAATCGGACTGAGAATAGATGAGCTCAAACTGTTGAGCCCTCATGATGGTGTCTTCTTCAGAGAAAACTCCGGATGTCACAATGTCTTTGGATAACTGCGGGACCAAAGACTTAAGGAACCACTCAAGAAGGAATGCTAGTGGGACTAGTACTTTGATTAAACTCTTTCGGTGTCTCCATTCTCGGATGTGATCAGAGATATGGTCCGTTTTTGTCTGTTCAAAATTAGCGAGCAGCTCTGTGCCAGCATCGTATCTCACAGGTAACTAGAAATGGTTAAGGAAATCCATCGCCAGTTCGCCAAAAGAATAGTATCTCGAGTGATCGATCTCGATGTACCATTTCGTGGCACTCCCAATGAGAGTACGTTGAAACAATCGCAATTGTACGGAGTCATATTTCAATGAGTTAGATGAACACCAAAGATGGAAGGTAGTCACATGATCTCCTGGATCTTCATTAGGCTTGGCTTCAAACTTTGGAATNTGTCCGAAGGAAACTTCGTCGGCATAGGAGGCCAACGTGGATCATGACAAATGGGTTCATTCAACAACCTCATCAAATCTGGAAAGTGTAAAGTCGCCAGGAAAGGTAGTTTGGGTTGCTGCTGATAACCTAGGAAAAAGGGTCCTAGAGTTTGACTAGCACCAGGTTGCCAGGAAAAGTTTGGTTGCGGGCCCAGATTCTGGTAAAAACCATGGCCCTGGCTATCGTAAGTATTTTTCGTATGTGGAGACATCATTGGTTGATTTCCCAAATAGGACATAGATTGTTGGGCATGCATTGTGTTCGAAGGACTTTGGGAAGGATTACCCCATGCCAGTCTCGTAGGGATAGGCATAGTAGTTTGTCCGAGGTTCCATTGATTGTGGAAAGAATTACCCCAGATCGGCATTCCGGAGGAGGGAATGGATCCTTGCCCTGAATACCAAGGTCCTTCTAAGTTTTCCCCCTGTGCAGAAATAGTACCCTGCCCAAGACTAGATTGTCCAAAAATGGGGTTGCCCTTAGTTGGGAAAGCGGCTGACGAGAAGGTGTCATTACCAAACGTTCTATTCCAAGAAAACGGTGTCGAACCTACTGGCATAATATGAAAATTTGGTCCTTGACTCCCCGCTCCAAATAAACTATTGTGTGTAGGTTGCCCGACGGATTGCTGATGTGAACCACCGAGTGAAGGGGACGAAGGAGGGATATGACCTCCTGCGTAAGGAAAAGCGTTCAAAGGAATATGAGTGCCCCCCATGTGACCTTGCAGAGGAGCGCTAGAGCTCCCTGCCCCCAGACCCAAAGTCTGTAAAGTGGAGTAGGACAGTACAGGACTTATACCCGAACTAGGCATACCGTATGAGAACGGAGGGCCTGTTGCACTAGGTGTGAAAGGGGTTGTGGCCACCGCCAAATATGGGTTCGGACCACTGTGAGAAGTAATTGTGGTCAAGACCATGGTGGCCTGGACCAATGATGGTAGGTTAGAAGATGACGGCTCTCCTGTGGTGACAATCGTGGTGGGAATTGAAGAATTCCTGGAAGGAGTAACAACATTTGTTTCCATTGCTCTGTGCGACACTGTCTGGCACTCGTAAAATTGAATTGGTATAATGAAAGGTGCTGAGAGATCACTGGTTGGGGTTTCAATCGAGCCAAGATCGGTTGCTTCAAGTTACAAAATGGTCGATTCCTCCAAGGGTTGTTCGGGCACAATGGTTTGTAACCCGGTCGCTTCAAAAGACCCTTGTTGGTCTAGCTTCCTCCTTAATGGTGGCAGGGGTGGCTCCAATGTAACCGACGGTAGGTCAGGAAGCCTTCATCACCAGCAGAGCTTGGGATCCTCCACTATGTGAGAAGATCCAAGACACTCTAAGGTATTCTAAACGCTCAAAAGTAACACACACTAAGAAAAAAGTCCCAAGAAGATAAGACAAGCAAACACTAAATTAATTGGAAGAACAATTACAACAGCCAACACTAGAGCAACTTACCGGT
The DNA here is from genome assembly GCA_032191745.1 of Picea mariana. Lineage (NCBI taxonomy): Eukaryota > Viridiplantae > Streptophyta > Pinopsida > Pinales > Pinaceae > Picea > Picea mariana. The sequence continues at coordinate 4,743 of JASDQU011179778.1, forward strand.
GCAAGTGCAACTCGAACACAGAAGCACCCTCTGGGTATACTCTGCAAAGCGTGGCCCGATGTATGTCATAGGTACCGCGGTATACCCCCGCATTCACTTGTGTATGTCCCTAACAAAGATTGGCAACTAGGTTCCCAACACGCGAATAGTCACCAAGTGAGTACAGTCGAAAGTCGGGTAGACCACAATGAGCAGGGTATCGAGCTCGAAAATTTTCAAGGGTATCAAGAGAAAATGGTCCTAAATACAAATGAGGACCTCAAATAGATTTGAGACCCATGAAGCCCCATGGAAAATGCAAATGATGGAATCCCAAAACAAGCCCTCTATATGTTTTCTCCACTACTATTGGTCCAACTTTGGAGGGGTTATCTCCGCTACCTTTCCGCACGCGACCTCGTGTTTATCCCCTGTGTTAGATGGGGGTCCCAGATAACTTCCACGAAACTGGACTTAAACACTCCCTATCTCAGACTCCAATGTTTGATTTTAAATGGCCTTGAAGAGTTTCCTCTCCAACCTAATCCAAGGCCCTAGTCCTGAACTAGTTTGTGAACCCTACAAACATAAAAGTCTAGTAGATTTTAAATTTAGCGTTACTTTTAAGGCTTTGTCTTACGTCAAGGGGTATGAGGATGAAACTGATGATGTGTAAAAGACAAAATCAAAAAATGAATAACAAAGCTGGAAACAAAACTTTTACTGAATGCAAAATTTCAACAACTTTTCAAAAGAAAGATTTTTTAACTTTTCTAAGATTTTGGACAGCAAACTCAAAGGAATTTCACTCGACTACGAGCTACTTATGATCTAAGTGAACTGCAAAAACTTATGAAATAAAAGAATTTTCCCTAGCTAATGATGCAGAAACACACTCTTCAACCAAATAAGAAAATGAAAAGAGATTTTTTTTAATTTATTTATTTAAGTGCTAGTAAAGCAAGAAAGGGAAAATACCGACAAGCAAAAAAAACCAAGAAAAACAATTTTGGCTTAAAGAGAAGATCGCAAAGAATCAGAGTAAAAAATCACACAATAGCAATTATAAAAACAATGACTCTCACACTTGTCTAAAAACCGTAAAAAAAAAATCATTTTTCTGACGATGTTTTAAATGAGAAAAAGCAAGCTAAGGGTAAAAATAATCCTAAGCTACTGACTGTTCAAACAGAGATTAAAACACTTGAGAGGAATACTTCTTATCAAAGGAGAGGATGACTGCCTCATCCATAATAAAAAGTAGTCTGTACAAGCACGCGACTGTCACTCAAACAGCATGTGTCCGAACGCACGCTGAATAGCAACACAGGGCATGTACACGTGAGCTGACCTTGTATACGCCACATGTATATCTAAACTCTAAGAAAAAAATGAAAACAGACAGACCAAACCAGGAAGAGACCACTGATATTGATAACCAGGATCCCTTGAAGGCTTGGATACTCTTTCTAACAGAAAAACAAATAATGCAAGGAAAAAATAATAAGGAAAAAACAATCTGATATAGGACTGTTAACAAACAAGACTCAGACAGAATTCCAAAAAACCCCCGAAGAATATGTGATTTTGACAGTGAAGAGGAGGACTGCCTCTAAAGTTCTCTGAACTCCTACATGCTACTACTACCTCTACAGCTAGCGTTCACATGTGGGTTGTAAGAGGATAGGGTGCAGGTACACGCGTGCAGGCCTTGTGCATGCCGCATGTACCTCTGTAGGTCCCGAAAAACAAAGTCAAGAATAAGTCAGAGAAAGATAGTATGGAAAACCAGACTCCCTGCTAGCTCAGACTTTACAGAAACGAAAAGAAAAGACAGGAAAGAAAAACTAGTCCTTAAACTACCCAAAAACTAAATAAAATTCCAGGAACCCTAAACAGTTATTCCCCAGTATGGTCACCAATTCTGTTGTTGGGGAAAAACACCCTACGGACTAGAAAATAGAGTTCAGACTTTGCATGCAAATATGACCGAATAGAAATTACTTTCTACCTTCATCCCTAGATTTAAATCCCCTTTTCTTAGTAAATGCATGGAAAGATCAACCTACCTCGTTACCGACGTTTGATGTCGATCCTCCGTTGTGCTTGATTACTTGTTCGCAATGCTCCTTTCAAAGCTGACCTGCATTCAAGACGAGCAACAACTATGCATGCATACTACTTATATACTAATGGGTTAGAAATCAAACATAAACTAATCAAACCATAAAAATTTCATGAATTGGGATGGGAAAATCATTCTCTTTATTACTTAAAATGAGTCAACTAACAAAAGTTGAGATTGGCCACCGCTCCTTGAACATGATCCTGGGCTCCTCTTCTTTTGTCCTTCAACTTCTTTGCTTGAAATCTCCTTTGGCATTAGGAAAGGCTAAAGGGTTGGGACAATGGAATACGTAAATGGGCAGAGTTTCTTTGCTATATTTTTTCTCCCTCCAACTGGTACCCCTACCCCTTCTTTTATAGGCTAGAAGGAGCTAGGTATTTGGACGAACCCTCGGCCATGCATGGCTGGGAGTTTCAGTTAACTCACCCATAGTTTTTTGTTTCGTCGACAACTTTCTTTTTTTCATGCTTTTATCGGTCCACGCGGGCTGTTTTGGGTCATCCAGCGTGTACATGCGTGCAGTAATGGGTTAGGGCGTGTGGGCCTTTACATAAGGGGATTTTTCAAAGAGTTGTTCAGCTGTGTTTTTGGCAAAGAAAGGATATGAGTTGGCCTGATGCCAGGTAAGCATGTGTGGTGCAATTTAGGGTTATAAAAATATGCAGGTTGCATAAGAGATAGGCCAGGTACATATGCGTACTGCAACACTACAGGTCACGTACCTATTTTATTTTTGTTGATACATGTTTAGTTTAGGTACATATTGATTATAGAGCAATTGTATAGGTTGGATGCAGGTCACTGGTAGAGGTTGATACAGTTGTACAGTGGTATATCTCACAGTGATAGTGTGACAATGGTTTCATCATTCTACTCCTACGTCAAGGCGGTTGGATGGGGCAATGACACGTGGTTGTAGCCACCTTCTGATTGATGTCGAAGAACGTACGGGGTTGTAGCCTCCTTCTGGTTGTAGCTAGAGAATTGGGGAGTTGGAGATTCCCTCGGGTTGTATCCTAAGAAACTAGGGGGTTGGAGCCTCCTTCCAGTTGCAACTGGAAAACAAAGGATTTTAGTGCTTCCAATGAATGTAATTCTTCAAGACATATAAGAAAAAGCATTATGTGGTTTTCTCCCGCTTTGTGTTTCCATGTAAAACATGGGTGTAATGTGTATGTGTATGATTGTTCATTTGTTCATTGCTTATTTAATCTGCAGTTATTGGATGATAATGCTACAATGATATTTCACTTGGATTAGATGGTTAAAAAGGATTAGATTGGTCTATTACTGATTCACCCCCCCTCTCATTAATCCAACAGACATCACCAACCAATCAAAAATTGAGGGATAAGAATACGACATGATATAAACAACAATAGAAGGCCAACCTACCATCAAAAAGAAAAGAAACATGCAAGACACCATAGAAATCTGATGCAGGAGCATCTCAAGCGAGCCAGTGTGGAGACATTGGACAGCTGGACAAGCCTAGCACAAATTTTGAAATCCTATTAAAATAAATGCGCCAACCGTAAATGAAATGAAACAATTAAAAGAAGGCGCACTTGTATAATGTAACGGACCTTGAGCAATTCCTTAGTAGATAGGAGGCAATTATGATAGTTAATGCAAGTAGATAGGAATTAATGTGTAGATTTGACAGCTTGAGAGCACAACAAGGAAACGAGATATAGACACCCTCCTTGTGTATTGTAACATTAGTGTGTGTGAAGAGCATAGAAGAGAGCAGAGAGTTGTGTAAAAACACCCATGTACAGAGATTTGAATTAATGAAAGTAGCTTTGATTCAAATTCATGGCGTTGTGTTTGTTCTCTGTGTATTGATATTGAATATTATGCTCATAGGTGTTTACTTCCTGTTACACATTTGCTTTATATGCTGTGTACATGATTTCATGTTTTGAGTTTGAAGCCTGAGAGGAAGAAGGAATGAGTTTCAATTGTTTCTCTATTTGAGTGAGGATTCCTGCAAGGACTGCAGTAGAAGGTTGTCCTCAAGGAGTGCATCGACAAGAATACAGGGTTGCATCTTTGAAAGCTAAGATAGAGTAAGTTTTGTTCTCATTCACTCAGGAGTGCAGTTGGGAACAGGAGTCGTGCAAGGAGTGTGCAGGCGGAGTAAAGTCTCAGAGTTGCGAATCTGAGCAAAGCATTGAGTTGTCAGATCTCGCAGAGCAGCAGGGAAGTTACCGCGAATGTAACGAAAGGTTATAATCTCATGAGGAGTAGAACCATAGGTCCAAGTCAGTCAGAGGGGCCATTGGATCACTCGCAAAATCACCTATCAGTATTTTGTGAGTTGAAGGTTCGAGATTTGGTATCAAGGATTTTTGAAGCAGCGAAGTGGTGAGCGGATCAGAGCTGTCCACTCATAAGGACAGGTGGTAGAGATCCAGAGATCTCGTGAATTCGGGGATCATGAAGTAGAAGGCCAAAGGTTGAGCACTTTGGATCACGAAGCGCGAAGCCGCGAAAGGAAGAGAAACGTGTGTGTGGGACATAGAAGCCAGCGAGGCGGACAGGTGGCGCACAGAGGGTGTAAACCAACTACGGTGATCATTTCAGAGTTTCGTGGGTCGGAGTTCCAAACACATCGCATTAGGATTCACGATATCATGAAGTCCGAAGTCCTGATGGAGTAAAGGGCGTTGAAGAGTCAAATCTTGTGAGTGCGTCGAAATTTTAGCAAATCGGTTTTCGGGAGTCTAAGAGACGAGTTGCTCGACATCACGACCGTGCAAATCGCGATGGGAAGAAATCTGAAACAGAGAGGAGAGAAAAGGTCAGTGTTGACTGGGTTTTTGGGTTTTGGAGGTTGAAGGGAAATTCGCTCGTCCCACGAATTCACGGGTGTGCGAAGTCCGATCTCCCAAGGAAAAGGGGGGGAATTTCATGAAGTTGATTGTGGGTGCAGATTTCCCAAAAGGGAAATAGAAGAGCCATTCCTGAGAGATCTTCAGGCCAAGGAAGGAGAATATCCTATGCGTGCCGACCTTCTAACCTGCGGGTTGAGGAGGGAGCGAGGTGTCAAGTTTGGTATCAAAGCACAGAAAGGTTTCTTTTCTTTATGTAGCAGGGAAAAGGAAGATTCACCATGCCACCGAGGAGAAGAGATAGACAGTCACCTGATCCACCAGAGGAGAGGGAAATGCCGAGAAGAAGGGGTAGGCAGATGACTGATCCAGCCATGGAGAGAGAGATGTGTGATCTACGATCCAGACTCGAAGACATGGGGACAACACAGAGGCGTACAGTCAGTGTTGGGGATCTCAGTGATTTCGAAAGTGAAATTGAAGTAGAACATGAAGAAGAAGTTGCAGCCGAAGATGCAACAAATGAGCATTTGATTAGAGCTATTGAAAGAATGGGTGCAAGAGAGAAAATGGACATTCCATTTTATGAGGGAAACTTGGATGCAAAGGAGCTTCTAGACTGGATTAGAGCTCTGGACACATACTTTGACTATGAATATGTCGAAGAGGACAAGAAAGTCAAACATGTTGTCACAAGATTGAAGGGACATGTAGCATTGTGGTGGGATGAACTGCAAGCTGACAGATGTTGCAAGGGAAAGTAGAAGATCAAAAGCTGGGATAGAATGATCGCAAAAATGAAAGAGAAATTCATCCCCAAGGATTATCAAATTACTCTGTTCAGGAGGATGCAGAACCTGAGACAGAAGCTGATGTCAGTGAAAGAATACATTGAAGAGTTCTACAAACTGAACATCAGGGTAGGTCATCGAGAAAGCGATGATGAAAAGGTTTCCAGATACATGAATGGCCTGAGATATGACATCCAGGATGAGATGAGCATGATAATTGTATGTACGGTGGAATATGCTTATCAAATGGCTCTAAAAGCTGAAGAGAAGCTGAGCCGAAAGCAGGGTCAAAGAGGCCGAGGAAGAAGTCAGCCCAGAGGAAAATCAGTTGCCTAGGATAAAAACCAGAAGCCCAAGGAGGACTGGAAGAAACCTCAGACTCAAACTAAAAGAGGTGGAACCTCACAGCGAGGGCAATATGATGAACAGAGAGGGAAGCATACCGGGCAGAGAGGAGATTATGCTAATAATAATATGATTCCTTGTACCAGAGGTAGAGGAAGAGGGAGAGGTGGAGTAATAACATGCTTCACATGTGGAAAAAATGGGCACAAGTCTTATGAGTGTCCAGACAAAAATAAATAAGGAGGAGAAGCTCACATCACCGAAGCACAGAGGCAGGGTGTTGAGGCAGAAGATGCTGAAGGCGGAAGATCGTTGATGATGCGAAAAGCTCTTTTGACACCAGAGAAGGAGGTGGAGAAATCAGTCCAAAGAAACAAACTTTTTCGGACTGCTTGCAAGACCAAGGATAGGGTATGCAAGGTTATTGTGGACAGTGGTAGCATAGATAATCTCCTTTCTACGAAGATGGTAGAAAAGCTGGAGCTGGAGACGATTGATCACCCAAGCCCATACAGAATTTTGTGGCTACAAAAAGGACATCAAGTAACTATCACTAAACAATGTTTAGTTGAATTTAAGATAGGAGGATATAATGATAAGATACTATGTGATGTTATTCCCATGGATGTTTGTCATCTATTGCTAGGTAGACCATGGCAATATGAAAGGAATGTGATTCATGATGGGAGAATGAACACATACACCCTAGAGAAGAATGGGAGAACTCACATGTTGCTTCCAATCAAAGATAAGGAGGTGAAATCTGAAGTAAGCAACATTGTACTTCTCATGAGTGGGAAGGAACTTCTTACAGACGTTAAGAAGAAAGAGGAACTGCAATTTATTGTGGTCAGAAAGCCAAAGATTGTTTTAACCAGCACAAGAGTAGATGATTTACCAAAAGAAGTTCAGGAGCTGCTGGAAGAGTTCGCTGACATAGTAGTGGAGGAACTACCTCGTTCGTTGCCACCGATCAGAAGTGTGAGTCATCATATTGATCTCATACCAGGAGCCATTTTTCCAAACAAAGCTACGTACAAATTGACACCGCAAGAGAATGAAGAGGTCAAAAGACAAGTCTAGGATTTGTTGGACAAAGGTTTGGTCAGGGAAAGCTTGAGTCAGTGTGTTGTTCCAACAGTACTCAGTCCGAAGAAATACGGAGGCTGGAGGATGTGTACTGACTCGAGGGCGATCAACAAGATAACCATCAGGTACAGATTTCCATTTCCAAGGATGGATGATTTGATGGATTTCTTAAGTGGAGCAAAGTATTTTTCAAAGATTGATTTGAAGAGTTATCACCAGATTCGCATGAGAGAAGGTGATGAATGGAAGACAGCATTCAAAACCAATGAAGGGATGTATGAATGGCTTGTTATGCCATTTGGCTTAACAAATGCACCGAGTACCTTCTTGAGGTTGATGAATGAAGTCCTGAAGGAGTTCATCGGAAAATTTGTTATCGTATCTCTTGATGATATATTGATTTTTAGAAGAACAGTGGTTGAGCATCTGAAGCATTTAGCTACAATGATGAAGAGGCTACAGCAGGAGAAGCTATTGATAAACATGAAGAAGTCCTCATTCATGAAGACGGAGCTTATTTATTTGGGATTTGTCATATCTGCAGATAAATTGAGAATGGATCCAGATAAAGTGGAAGTGATTAAGAATTGGCCATCACCGAAGAATACCTTTGAGGTGAGAAGTTTTCATGGATTGGCTAGTTTCTACCAAAAATTCATCATAAATTTTAGTGGAATTAGTGCACCAATGATGGATACAGTGAAGAAGAGACATAATTATTTTTACTCAATAGAAGAGGTTGAGAAAAGCTTCAATTTATTAAAGAGGAAGATCATGGAATAGCCAATTCTGGTGTTACCGGATTTCCAAAAGACATTTCAGGTGAAATGCGATGCAAGTGGATTTGCAATAGGGGCAATCTTGAGTCAAGAAGATAGGTCGATAGCATACTTCAGCGAGAAGCTAAATGAAGCAAAGGTGAAATACTCCACTTATGATAAGGAGTTTTATGCTATCATTCAGGCATTGAAGAAGTGGAGACACTATTTGATTCCGAAGGAGTTTGTCCTATACAGTGACAATCATGCATTGCAGTTTGTGACTCAACAGGAGAAGTTGAATCAGAGACATGTTAAATGGGTGGAATATATGAAAATTTTCACTTTTGTGATTAAACATATTTCTGGTACTGCTAACAAAGTTGTTGATGCTTTGAGCAGGAAATGTTTGTTGTTGCAGGAGTTCAAAGTCAAAACATTGGGTTTTGATGATCTTAGGAACATGTACGCAGATGATCTAGATTTTAAGGAGGTGTATGAAGCAGCTGAGAATCCAATTCTCAGAGATAGAAGCCAATGGGTAGAATACATGATCCAGGAAGGATTATTGTTTAAAGGTAATCAATAGTGTATTCTGAAATGCTCCATGAGGGAGAATTTGTTGAAGGAAAAACATAGTGGAGGATTGGCAGGGCACTTTGGTCATGACAAAATGTTCACAAAGTTGAATGAGTCATATTTTTGGCCGGGAATGCGAGCAGACGTCAAGAGGTTCATGGATAGATGCAGAGTTTGCCAGCATTCGAATGGAAGGAAATAGAATGCAGGGTTTTATCAACCATTTCTCATACCTGAGAGGCAGTGGGATGCAATCAGCATGGATTTCATATTGGGGTTACCAAGGACACAAAGAGGGTTTGACTCAATCTTTGTGGTGGTGGATAGATTTTCCAAGATGGCACATTTCATTCCATGTCAGAAAACAAGCGACACAACTCACATTGCGAACCTGTTTTTCAAAGAAGTCATTCGACTTCACGGCTTACCAAGAAGCATAGTTTCAGATAGAGATACGAAGTTCGTAGGACACTTCTGGAGGACATATTGGAAGAAGCTGGGAAATAGCTTGTCATTTAGTTCATCTTATCATCCTCAGACGGATGGACAAACAGAAGTGGTAAATAGAAATCTGGGAGACTTGCTGAGAAGTCTGGTGACAGAACACCACAGCCAGTGGGACAATATATTATCACAGGAAGAATTTTCTTATAATGACTCAGTAAATAGGAGCACAGGGCAGAGTCCATTTCATATTGTATATGGCATGCAGCCGAGAGGAATTTCTGAGCTGAGGGATTTAGAACAGACTACGACTAGGAGCGCTAGTGCAGAAGATTTTGCAGAGGCGATGAAGGAGCTTCACAGCTAGGTGAAGGACCAAATACAAAATTCAAATCGGGAATATAAGCGTAGAGCAGATAAACACAGGAGACAACTTCAGTTTGAATTTGGTGATTTGATTCTGGCACATTTGAGAAAGGAAAGGTTCCCGAGAGGAACATATAATAAATTGAAGATCAAGAAAATCGTACCATGCAGGGTCTTGAAGAAATTCGGGGCAAATGCTTACGAGATTGAATTACCCGATGGGATTGGAATTTCTCCGATATTCAATATCTCAGATTCGTACCCATATAAACCTGAGGGAACAGGGACATGAAATGAGTATCCAGTGATCTAGTGGACAAAACAGATGCCAGTTGCAGAGAAGCCACAGATGGAGCACATACTGGACAAAAGAGTGAGCAAGAAGACTAGGCAAAAGAAATACTTTGAGTATTTGGTCAAATGGAAGGGACATATAGTTGAAGATGCCAGTTGGAAGAACGAAGAAGAAATCTAGAGGCATGGATAGACCATGCACGAGATCATGGACAGGAGCCCATGAAAATTTTCAGGCGAGGGACTATGATGCAGAAGCATCTCAAGCGAGCCAGCGCGGAGACATTGGACAGCTGGACAAGCCCAGCACAAATTTTGAAATCCTCTTAAAATAAATGCGCCAACCGTAAATGAAATGAAACAATTAAATGAAGGCACACTTGTATAATGTAATGGACCGTGAGCGATTCTCTCTTGTCCTTAGTAGATAGGAGGAAATTATGATAGTTAATTCAAGTAGATAGGAATTAATGTGTAGATTTGACAGCTTGAGAGCGCAAGAGGGAAACAGGATATAGACACCCTCCTTGTGTATTGTAACATTAGTGTGTGTGAAGAGCATAGAAGAGAGCAGAGAGTTGTGTAAAAACACCCATGTACAGAGATTTGAATTAATGAAAGTAGCTTTGATTCAAATTCATGGCGTTGTGTTTGTTCTCTGTGTCTTGATATTGAATATTATGCTCATAGGTGTTTACGTCCTGTTACACATTTTCTTTATATGTTGTGTACGTGATTTCATGTTTTGAGTTTGAAGCCCAAGAGGAAGAAGGAATGAGTTTCAATTGTTTCTCTATTTGAGTGAGGATTCCTGCAAGGTGTGCAGTAGAAGGTTGTCCTCAAGGAGTGCGTCGACAAGAATTTAGGGTTGCGTCTCTAAAAGCTCAGATAGAGTAAGTTTTGTTCTCATTCACTCAGGAGTGCAGTTGGGCACAGGAGCCGTGCAAGGAGTGTGCAGGCCGAGCAAAGTCTCAGAGTTGTGAATCTGAGCAAAGCATTGAGAGACTGCTACTGCAGGTGTGCGCAGAGTCAAAAAGAAGTTCAACACTTGAAGTGTTTGAAAGTTGTCGTAAGGAGTGCGTAAAAGAGTCTTCTTTAAGACTCGAAGCTGAGTGAAAGCTCAGGAGGTATAGGACCTTCAAGAAATCATTAAGAGAAGCACAGGAAGATTGTGTATTGAAGTAGCTTGAAGACGTCGTAAGTTTGCGTGTTTGTGGACAAGTTCGGGGAAAGAATACTTGGTTCATCTCACAGAAATAGTTAAGAAGGAAGCGGACGGCCGGAATTCTCCATGGAGAATTCGCAAAGTCCCGTGAGTCATCAGATCTCGCAGAGCAGCAGGGAAGTTACCGCAAATGTAACGAAAGGTTCTAAGCTCAGGAGGAGTAGAACCGTAGGTCCAAGTCAGTCAGAGGGGCCGTTGGATCACACGCAAAATTGCTTATCAGTATTTCGTGAGTTGAAGGTTCGATATTTGGTATCAAGGTTTTGCGAAGTGGCGAGCAGATCAGAGTTGTCCACTCATAAGGAAAGGTGGTAGAGATCCAGAGATCTTGTGAATTCGGGGATCGCGAAGTAGAAGGCCAAAGGTTGACCACTTTGGATCGCGAAGCGCGAAGCCGCGAAAGGTGGAGAAACATGTGTGTGGAACATAGAAGCCAGCGCAACGGATAGGTGATGCATAGAGGGCTTAAAGCCAACTACGGTGATCATTTCAGAGTTTCATGGGTTGGAGTTCCAAACACATTTCATTAGGATTCGCGATATCGTGAAGTCCGAAGTCACGATGGAGTAAAGGGCATTGAAGAGTCAAAGCTTGTGAGCGCATCGAAATTTCGGCAAATCGGGTTTCTGC
>JASDQU011179780.1:0-16946 GCA_032191745.1 Picea mariana
CCTGCGGGTACCCGCGTGCAGTATAAGGATAGCAAGTGGATGCCCGCGCCCAGTGAGCAGTTAGGGCGCGGGTTGCTTGTTTTAAGTGGTTTTTTGAGGATTTGCTCAGCATGGTTTTGGCTAGGAAGAGGCATGAGTTGGCCTGATGCCAGGTAAACCTGTATAGTGCATTTTATGGTTATAACACTCAGTCACAAATTGGGTCCAAGCAATATACCCTTGACGGGAAGTTTTTCTCCATTGCCAATGTTCTTGATCTAGATGAATAACACCATACCAGAGTTTGGCCAAGTCATCTGTAATGTCGTATAAAGAGAAATGATGTTCCATTTGGGTGACCCAACCAGTGGGGTCTGAGCCATCAGATTTGGTCACATCCACCTGTGGAAGGCGTAGGTCACGTTGAAAGTGATGGGGTGAAAGGTATGGGAATGGGAGGAATGTTCACCTTCAGTCTTTGAAGGTGCATCAGAGAAAGGGTCATCTGTAGGGATCTTCATTTTGGTGCAGAGTGATGCAAAGACAGATTCAAGCTGGGTGGTTAGTTCTTGTTTGACTTCCTCCATTGAGGACTGCATGGTTGTATTTATGGTTGTATTGATGGATGAATTGATGGAGGCAACAGTAGCACTGAGTTGTTTCACTTCTTTTTGGGTCTCGAGGAAACTAGATTGCAAGGTTTTGAAGCGATCTTCCAGGTCTTGGCTACGGGTATGAGCCATGAGGATGGGTGAACTGAAAAGGGGTGGGCGGGGTCAAAAATTTTGCTGAAAAATGATATGGATGAATGTGATAAGGGAGAAAAGATGAATCCAATGGAATAGGTCTCAAATAATGGTGAAAAATTTTCCAAATTTTTTTTTTTTCACACCTATGGAGTTATACTCTGGTCTGAAGAATACTGCAGCGATGAAATCCCCAAATGCTTAACCAGAAATAAATGTGTATTTACTTGGCAACCCGAACACCGTTGCACGACAATAGATCTTGTCTGTTTTAATTTGTTTATGTTTCTGTCCCCCAAAGGTTAGGTATTCAAGGGTTCTACAGACAAGGGTTTGCCCTGTGCTATAGCTCTCTAATATATGTGCGGGGTCCAACAGTAGTACTTGGCCCAATATCTCAGGCCACTAACTAAGGAGGATAGACCACACCCTTAGCCGTACTACCTGACTACCCAGGTACTAGAGAGTATCTTCCCAAGTGTTGTTCTCGGTGGCACTATAGCAGTTAAGCGGCCAATCGGTTTATCTAAAGAGGGCTTCAGGAAATCTAGGTCGATTCGTACACAAGTGTTATCTGATGCGCTACCACTTGAAGGGGTACCAACAGGGGTTACAAGGGTGGCCAACAGATGTGCGCTTAAGAACCACTTGTATTTCCTGCGTGTATGAATCCCTCAACTGTGGGTTTATACATGTAACGATAGATCTCTGTGGCTTAAAGACACCGGAATACGTCTCTACCCTGGAAAAAAAATTCCCACGCTTTCTGCCAAGGAAAGTGCTCTGATACCACTTGTAATATACCAGATATAAAAAGTATGCAGAACAGAAATAAAATGCTAGAAATGGCAGAATAATAGTAATATAACCAACATAATCTCCACAATAACATAGAAATGATATAAGAACAACAACAGAAATAGCAATTTGATCCAGAAAGAAATGTTCATGGGCCTCTTCGAGGGGGCAACCTCCTGTCGAGTAGCACTCTGTTACAATAATCTCCAAGTTAGGGTTTTCATACCCTCGACCCTTATTTATACTAAATATGTCTATCAAGATAAGCATCTAGAGGAAGATCCTTCTAGAAACAGAAGCTTCTATTAGGTTTTCTTACATCCGCCTTATTCTATTTTATTGAAAGGCCTTATTAATATTGACCTTTATTACATCTGAATATATTGATCTACCTATGTGTGGGTTAGGACCCTAACAACAGGAACAATACAAGTACCGGAACATGGATAGTGCATATACCAGAACCTGAACATGTTGCTTGGACATAGAAACATAGGATTAAACCATCATCGAAAAAACCGTTGTATAATCATCCTTTTAATCACTAAAAATATGAAAAATTATGTATTAACCACATAGGATGAATAACAAGAGATAATGCAGGTTTATGGTGTAATTAGCAATATATTATTGATGAAATGCAGGGAGAAGGTGTAATGATGAGTGTATTTGTATGGTGGAAAGTATGACAAAACTGGAGCTCAACAGTGTGAATCATCCTATTGGACTAAAACCATGGCAATGGTAGAGTCTGAAGCAGCTAAGTACAAGAAGTAATCTCAGCTATATTCAGGTGGAAATAGTAGTGGTGTACAGGTTAAGGCGAGTTTCAAAGCTTCAAAGGATTTGTTTGCAGTATCATCCCATACAAAATCATAACCTTTCTTAAGAATTCGAGTAAATCCTTTCGTTAATTCAGCGTAATTGGGAATGAAGCGACGTAAAAAAAATTCCTTCCCTTGCAAACTCTGGAGCTAGCATAATATGGAAGGAGGAGGTAGATTAAGAATAACCTCAACCTTTAAGGGGTCTACCTGAATCCCATGTATAGGCACGATAAAACCAAGAAGTCAGTCGGATTCCACACAAAAAACACATTTGTGTGGATTCAAACGTATGCAATAATAACGAAAGCGTAGGAAAATGGCCCATAAATGTGTCGGGTGATCTTGACGACACATGGAATGCATCGGCAGATCGTCTGTATAGGGTTGTAGAATGTTCTTAATGTAATGAAAAGTGTAATACATAGCACATTGAAAAGTCGCACCAACATTTTTTGGACCAAAAGGAAGTTTCCGGTATGAGAAGGTTCCCCAAGGGAAAATAAAAGTAGTCTTTTGTTGATCTACTGGTCAAATATTGATTTGATTATAGCTGGAGAAACTGTCCATCAAGGAAAATATTTCACTCCCAACACAGTTGTCAACGATCTGGTCAATGAAAGGGGTTGGATAATTGTCCTTAGGACAAGATTTATTTATATCCCTATAATCCACACAAACGCAGATCGTTCCTTGTTTCTTGTTTACCAGAACAAGATTGGATACCCAATCGGTCAAAGCCACGGGACAGACAAAGCCAGCCTTAAGAATTTTTTCAACTTCAAGCTTGATAGCAGTAACTTTACGTGGATGTACTGGGTGAAGTCTCTACCGAATGGGTGTAGCATCCAGATAAGTCTTAATCTCATGCACAACAATATCACGATCAATACCAGGCATTTCCTCATAAGTCCAGGCAAAAACGTCATGGAATTCTTGGAAAAGGGATTTATAAGTGTGAACCTCATCAGTAGGACATGAGGCATCTATATGAACATTTCCACGACTCCGGGTTTAATCGATATGTCAAGAGGAATGGTAGGTGAAATTTTACTTAAGCTCCCTTCATACAAAACATCGTGTGCTGACTCAAGAACAAGAAATAACAACAATGGTCAACGAAGTCGAAATCCGTTGGTAACTCTCTATGGTATCACGTTCTAGGAAGAGAATAGAATGATGATTCCCATCGTCCCATGGTGTATCTTCCATATACATGATCGACATGATCATCTCATCAGTAGGAAAGATCACATGAAATGGATCGGGAGATGTATCACAGATAGAAGGAGAAGAAGGAGTTGTCGATTGAATAGCTTGATAAGCTGATTTGACCGAACTTAAAGGCATTTGGTCACTGTAACAAAGATAATAACTAGAGCTAGGTACTATCCATGGGTCATATGACTTAGGTTTTTCACAAACAATGGTTGATATCATGTTAATCAAAGCAACAAAAGGAGGAATATCGGGTGTTGGAATAGGAAATGTACCCATCAAGGTTGAATCTTTTAAAAGACCCACACTGACATTATCATAACTGGAAGGTGTCTTCAAGATAAAAGGTACATTTCTAGTACAGGAATTAGAATTGAAGAAGGCCAGTTGGTCAACAGTAATGACCTTTCCTTAGTGCAGGAAACGTAACATAGAAAAGGGTAGACACAACTGCACGCATGGAATCAATCAAACTATGGCCAAGTAGAAGGTTACAATCAAGAGGTGCATCAAAGACCTCAACCTCGACATTGACCAATTTACCTTATAACGTAATAGACAATGAAGGATTAACACCGTAAGGTTTAAACCCTATACCATTGAAGTCCTTAAGAGTATCGTGCGACTCGGTAAGGGTAGGAGAGAAAATATATTTCCAGCAAGTAACGGACATAACAAAAGTTGAGGCTCCTTCATCAATAACGGTTCAACAGATATATTGTTTTTCCACAACAAATTGGATCTCAAACGCTAATTGAGGAGGAACCCTTGGAATATGATCTTCCAAGTCAAATATTATTAAATTAGTATCGAATCAATTCCACCAATAGCCTTTAAAAGTGCCTTTCGTTGTGTAGGACAACTTTGAAGGACTTTGAGAGCCGACATCGTAGAGAGTGCTTGCACAAGGTCTTCTACAATATTGTAGTTTTGGGCAACACTTGTGTGAGGATTAAATGAAGACTTTCGAACGACACCCTTGGGAGGAGGACGAAGAACTGTATCTAGGCCCGATATTTTGAGATGAAGAGGACTGTTTGGAGGTGAATTTGGAGGAGGAGGTTGAACCAACGAAGGTGGTAAATCATAAACTTTCTCTTTCGATGTGGAATAATCTTTGTCTCGAGTTGCAACTGCAACTTCGTTCTTATTGGATTCACCAGTACACATAAATACATAAGACGTGGTAGAAGGAGAAGGTTGGTCATGAATGATCAATTGGGCCTACTGTTGAGAAGGAAATGATTGTGACAAGATGGCAGGTGTAGAAGGCTTCTCGATCCTTTGCAGGAACTTAGTAACCTCAATGCGTCATGGAAAATCTTTCGTATAATAATCGTCACCAAAAATAAGGCAAGGGTAACGAGGTTTAAGTTTATCTTTGTCATCAACGGGTTTTGTTTTGGGATTCTCAGATTGTTGATTATTATTTTTTTCCTCCTTATTCTTACCCTTCTCTTTCTTTTTATTTTTATTTTTACCGGTAGGTGTAGATTGAACCGAATTAACCTCAGAATTTTTACCGGAGGAAGGAGTAGGAGTAGGAGTATTTTGTACATTAGAAGAAGCATACTTGGGATTGGTATGGCTAGATTGTATGGACTGAGTATCAGCATGAAAGATGCCAATCACGCCATCAGTAGCATGAGAATCTACTGGAGGTGTTTGGGTAGGATTTGTAGAAGGACAAGGAGCGTCAGGGATCAAGTCGTAAAGTGTTCATGTTTTTGAATAAATGAGATCTAGATATTGAGCACGACTAATCGCCTACTCTTCAGTGAAGACACCACCCATGAAAACATCACGGGCTATAGTCCCAATGAGTGATTTGGTAAACCACTCAGCCAATAGTTGATCAGGAAGGGGAACTTTGATTAAGCGTTTTCTCCTCCTCCACTCATGGATGTGATCAGAAATATGAGTGGAAGAAGATTGTTTAAAAGAACTCAAAATTTCGGTTCATATCTCGTATCGAATTGGCAACTGGTAATTTGTTAAGAAGGCCATGGCTAGGGTATTAAAGTCATTAAATAATCCTCATGGAAACTCAATATACCATTTGGTTGTCGAACCCGTGAGACTTCGTTGGAAAATTCATAAACTTATGGATTCATCCATCAATGAGTTGGACGAACACCAAAGATGGAAAGTCATGACATGATTATTTGGGTATTCTCCTAATCGACCGTCAAACTTAGGAATGTTAGATGGTAATTTGGTTGGAATGACAATACAATAAGGAGAATATAAAATAGGATCATTCAAAATCCTAGATAAATACAGTAAATCCAAAGTGGCGAGAAAAGGAAATTGTCTGTTCACTTGAGGAAACTGGTAGTTTTGAGGAGGTAGCCCCATAGGTATACCAGTAGGACCATAAGCAGTCTGTAGATAGTTAGACAGTCCCGACAGATTCGGTTTTGGAGGTTTTTGATTCAAATAGCCAACAGGGTTTGGTTGACTAGATATGTTCCCTTGGAAAGGAACATTAGACTGAAAATTTTGACCCCAAGTAGAATTCATAGAACCTAGATACGTTTGATCGAGATTAGGGGGTACAAAATAATTAACTTGAGGATGTTCCCCCCCATACAGTTGTTGATTCCCTTGGAAAGGAAGATTTCAAGGTTGAGAGTGTAATGCAGGTATACTTTGTCTATAAACTGGGTTATGGCTTCCAACTTGAGGTTTTCCCCCAACTTGAGGTTGTCCCCCAATTTGAGGTTTCCCCCCAATTTGAAGTTTCCCCCCAACTTGAGGTTGGCCTCCAACAGGAATCTGAAAACAAGAAGTGACATAATGACTAGTGCCTCCAACTGGATTGGAGCCATAGAGCCAAGATGATTAGATCCTCCAAATAAGGGTGGAGGAGGAACGTCAGGCCCCCCGAAGAGTACCTGGGTAGGTGTAGGAACAAAATGACTAGCACCATTATACCTAGGAGGAACAAAACGTCTAGACATAGGGGGAACTGACGAAATTGGTCTAAGCAGAAGTGGTGTTCCAATATGAGCTTGAGTGATAACCACATTTCTGGTAGAAACAGTCGTAGCTTGTGGGACCATGGCAAAGTGGGCCATCTGGAGAGGAGGAATCAAGTGAGAACCAACCAACAATTGGTTTGAAATTATGGTGACGTTACTGGTTGTACCAGTAAAATGATCTAAAGGTACTATATAGGTAACAGACATCTCGGGCATTTTCGATGCCATAGGTTGATTAGAACTCGTTCCTAGTGTGCCAAAAATATCATCTCCCGAAGAAGGGGCAGAACTAGGATTAAAAATTCCAACAGTGTGAGCTGGAGTTCTACATGATTCACTTTGAAAAAGTGGATCGTCTACTCCAGATCTTGCGTTAGGTCCAATAAGTACTTCAATATTCTCAACAAAAACAATTTCTCTCGATGAGTTCATTGAAGCAAATGTGCATCTTGTCTAATACTCAATAATGGATTTTGGGGAAGTCTGAATGCCTTTAAAGAATCCGAAACAATTTGGAATCCCTCTAAAGAATGTGAACTTCCAACCTCATAGGCTACTTCATTATTGACTTCTTCCTCAGGAGAGACCTCTGGTGAGTTAGGAAGCAAAGGGAGTTAACCTTCTGGATCTTCTGGAGGTATCCCTTGCATCCTATGTGAACAATGAAGGCCAATGTTGGCTGAACCAAATAAAGAATGAAACAAATCTATGGCCAACTAGAGAAACAAATAGCACTCACTAATAAAATATAGTAATCAAACCAAGCAAACAAACCTTCTTATTTCGAAATCACTAGTTGGTGATGAAATCCAACGTCGTGAAATCAAGACAAGAAGGGGTTGGGATAAAGAGGGTGGAAAAGTTACGTTGATGACCTACTTAACAAACTTACACCCTGGTGAAAGATCCCACACATAATCATGGGTATACCCTCCAAGGAGCCCAAGTGATTTTTTCCAACATCGATTCTAGGTACCATAAATACTTTCCCCTCCACATTCACCTCATGTAAATACCCTAAATATATAGGTTACTAACTTTACCAATTACGAAAATGATGCATGGGGAAACAGTCGAGAGTCTGATCCAGGCGCAAAGGCAGGGTATCTAGCCCGAAATCAACTCGATAAGCTCTCACACATAATCATGGATATACCCTCAAGTGACCCCAATAATACGCGCAATCTCTACACTAAGACCAACAAAGCTGGGTGAGTAACTCTCCCAGTCCTAATGCGACCTCATGATTCACCCTTGTGTTAGAAGGGCTTCCCAGGACAAAATATAGCAAGTGTATTTGAACTCTCCCTACCACAAGATACTATTGTGTGTTTTGATTCTTTGGAGAGTGTGCCTTACAACCTATTCCAAATTTCTATCCTAGCTAATGTTGGTGAAGAGAATTTCTAGAAAATAAAAGTTGCTAATAAGTTTTAAAATTGCGTTGTATTTTAGAGGTTGTTGTTTACTCAAAAGGGAGATGGAAATGAAACTGATGATGTATGTAACCTTGACCCAATAAAATGCAAAAGGAGATGAATATGAAATCTTTCAATTCGATGAACTCTAATTATAGTAGGGACGAGGTATTTATTTTGAAGTAATAATGCTACGAATCACAATTTCTTAATTTCGAATGAACAAAATTCCAAATAATCATAAGCTATAAGATTTTCCAACTTTTCTCCTTTAACAAATATTTCGAATGCAATAATTTTCTTATGAAAGATTACTAAAAAGAATAAATGACTTCATTTCTTCCTTTCCCAAATCAAATTATAGATGTAATGAAGAAAAGAAAGCGTAATCCAAGAGAATTAACACACTCTCTACACAATTCCCAAATCAAATTCATAATGTAGACAAAAATGAAATTGATAGGAAATCCTTTTGTTAAATACAAACAAAAATGTTTCTCAATCAATAAAAAATCTGGAAAGTAAAAAAAATCCAAAACTTCAAACAAATCAAAAACCCTTTGTCAAACAAGCACTCGGGACCAAGATCCAGAGATTATACCATTGTGACAAAAAATCAAAAGAAAAACTTGCAAAATTAAAAAGACAAACTTTCAATCCCTGAAAACTAATCAAATGCAAGTTTTAAACTCATAAATAAATCAAACACTGGCATCATAAGATCATCCCAGGCAATGGAGTCAAAACTGAGTGAAAAATAAAAATTGGCTCACTCCAACAATTCCTACAGGAATCCTTGCAGGTTGCAGTGGAGCATAGTGTGTCGAGCTAGGGTCATCACAGGCTAACAATAGGGCACAGTGGGACGTTGTCGCACTGGTTTGCACAAGCAGGGTACGACGTTAGAGGGTCATCACGGGTTGTCTATATATTACAGTGTGACGATCTCTATAACTAAGGGAAAAATGGAAGAAAGACAAAAAAATATAACTAAACTTGCAGACCCAGGGAGTCCAGATGGATCACCCACAGACTCCGAGAATGCATTTAACCAACAGAAGGTGGGCTAAAAGAAAATAAGAGGAAAAAAACCAAAATAAAGGCATATCCCTAATATGGTTGCCAATTTTGTTATCAGATTAATCAGTAAATGGGGACATAAACAGATCTCCCTAGATCCCACTGGAAACTAGAACAAAATAGAACAGAATGCACATTTCGCCTTAAACTTCATCATTGTGTGAACTAGTTTAATGAGTTACAAGGGTTGTACATTTTAAATGATGCTTGTCCTTTCTAGTGTCGTCTTTGAAGCTCCTTCCTTGTGTTTACAAAATGGTAATCTTGTCTAAGAATCACAAAGAAACAATGAAGGAAAACAAAGATACATACATTCTAATGAAGTCTGTGTACTATATGATCAAGGAATTATGCAATAGAAGATGAGATGATTATATAGGGAAGAAATTCATTATTGTATTAAGTGAATAGAAAGTGGAGAATACAACCCATGCCTTGATGTTGCAAGGTCCCCTTTTGATGGCTCTTTGCTCCAACACACACACCTTTTCTCCAATGCCTTGAATGAAGAAGATCCACAATCTGACTTGAAGAACTAGAGAAATGCTCTCAAGCATAATTTGAAGTAGAACTCTCCATACAATTCTTAGCCTATTCAACCTTAGTCTTTTCCATGAGAGCTCCATCTTTATATAGTGTGAAAGAGAGATGGATGAGGAGATTAGGATGATCCCACCAAATCAGAGAAGCGAGTAATATCCAAACCGATCGGAGGTCACTTCATCTTCCAAAAGATCCCCTTATAGAACATTCGTGAAATTTGAATTTTCCCAAGCTTTAAGCATCATCACACCCTATGTATATAGCATCCTACGATGGCGTTGCAGTCCAGGAATAGTGCAAAGTGCGATGATCAGGCATCATCACACCCCATGAATAGAGCATGGTGTGACAACCTTCCTGTTGATATTATGGTAGCTACAGGAGGTATTTACCTCCACGTGTAAACCTGACGAGAATAGAATATTCTAGGAAGAAAGAAGAAACCCTAATTAGTTGGCTAATAACCCTAGAAGACAAGTCAGCTCAAGAGGATAATTTGTATTAGGTTATTAGCCTCCAAGAGAAGAAGTCGGCTAAAGGAAATATTATACACTAAGTAAATAGGCACCTAGAATGAGAAGTCAGCCCAGGAAGTCTGCTTGTTTTGGTATAAATATAGGAGGCTAGTCTTCATTCTGGCAGGCATTATCAGAACTGTAGAAAGAGCGCTTGTGCACACTGCAGTTGGCCAGTTTGTGTGCAATTCTAGAGGAGATTTGTCATTGCAGCTACTGCAACTAGAAGATTTTGGTTTTGGATTGGACTATCTCTTAGTTATGGTTTGGACTCTCTAATCAGTTCTTGTTTGGTGCGCTATCCTTGGAGAGAGAGGTGCGTTATCTTGTTTGGCTATCTATCCTAGGGTTTGCTTCCATAATGATTCTCTGTCAAGGTTAAGGTGCTCGGGGGTGGCTTCGGCCTATGGTTGGGTAACAATAGTGATATTTTTTATGGTTAAATGAGCACATCCATCATATTCTAACAAGTTATGGGCCCACACCTCCTTCATTCATTCTAACCACTATAAGGGAGCATAGACATAAGGATACTAATCTCGTTGAATAACTGACGCTAGGGTTTCTAGCAAGAACAGTCACCAAAGCATTGTCGCTAGGGTTAGTAGCAGGTGCAGTTGTAGAAACCCTAATCCTCTCGTTGAGGCACCTTAAGTGAAGGGAATGACCTAATTTCCAGATAGACTAGTGTGCCCTAGCCTAGCGCATCTCCTGGTACTCTCAGCAAGCTAAGACGTCAATTTCGAGTTTTTGGTCAAATCTAGGGTTGACCAAGTCAAGGAAACCATGACTTACTCCATGAAGTCAGAAAACAAGTTAGATGGTGCTTCTAACTTCAAAGCATGGAAGACAAGGATTGACCTCATCCTTGCCAAGAATAAAGTGTTGGATATCGTGAAAGGAAAGATCATGGAATCAGAGTTTGAAGAAGGAAAAGAGAAGGAACCACAGAATGTTGCAGTTATGGTGAAGTTCAAAGACAGTGACATCAATGCCATGAGTATCATAGTGGACTCTATAAAAGACTACTTGATACCCTACATATCCCATCTTGACTCATCTAAGAAAATGTATGATACCCTAACAAACCTCTTCTCAGTCAGAAACATTGGACAAGTAATGAATCTAAATAATGAGCTCTATGACATGAAGAAGAATGATGATGACAGCACAACATCATACTTTGTGAGAATCCCTCAGTTGAGAGGTCAACTACAAGCCATTGAAGAGATCATTTCAGAGAAGGAACTGGTAAATATAGTACTCAATGGTATTCCCAAGACATGGGATGCATTTTCCACAAGCATGAACACAAGGAAGGAGTATCCCACATTTGAAGAACTTTGGACTTTTTGTTCAAAAGAAGAATCAAGGATCAATACAAAAGAGAAACCCCAAAATAAATACAATGATCATGCCTTCACAACAAGATTCAATAATTTTAGGAACAAAAGGAATTTTGGCTCAAGGAAGAATCCAAATCAAGATAAAGATATGTATGAAATACAATGCTTCAACTATCGAAAATATGGTCACTACAAGAATCATTTTCCCGAGCTAAAGAAAGGGAAGGAGACACATGAAGCATCAGTTTCCAAAGAAAGAAGACTAAGAAGGATGAAACTGACTTCTTCTTCTAAGACAATGTAACAATACTCCTCATAGTTCTTGTGCATACCATGTTTTATGTACATGTCCTACATATCTATAATATGTTCAAAAGAGAAACTATACCAATGGAAGAACAACAAGATAAGGATTGCTATCACAATGACTACAAGTTAGGAAATACACATGAAAGGATGAAGTAAATCTGGAAGTTATTACATAAGTAATAGCTGCAAGATAAGTCGAAATTAGAATCAATCTTAAAGAAACCTAGAAGAAGTAAATACAAAAAGAAGTTAGCAATCAAGAGAAGAGGACTCATGAAACTTTGCAGAAGATAATAAGGATGCAAACGGAAGCGTGGGTTGTATTAGTTGGAGGGAGATGATTACAGAATTCCAAAGGAAGATCATGCATTCATGCACGAATCAAGAATTAGGAGGGATCTAATCCTAAATAATATGATCCATTGAAGATGATGAAGTATTTATCCATGTTCCCATCAATGGTAGAAACCATGAAAAGCAACACGTGTTCAGTTTGACTTTAGAAGAAGTCTTCTTCGAAAAGAAACCTTGAAGTATCCCTGGTTGTCCATCCACATCCATGATCCTATGATGAAATGAAGAGGTTGGAATCTTCAGGACATGGAATCTATAGAAAACTCCATGGACCCAAGAGATAAAGAGAAACATGAGGAAGAACATGAAGATTCCAAGAAAGAAAGAAAATCCATAACAACTAGTCATTGTATCGAGAATCACAAGACTACCAGCCTGATATGAACTCACTAAAAGAAATCAAGAAGAGGAACTAAAAGCTGTGATGAAGAGCCATGTATGGAAGACTTATGAATGAAAGCATTGTGAGATTCAGAGCTAGAGGTTCTCCTAGATGGAGGGAGAAGACTATGTTGATTGTGTGTTCCAGTAAACCAGACATACCTCTACATGAGCCATTATATCGTCTGCAAAATCCATGGGTTGGAATTTACATCAGATGAATGCAAAGACCGTTCTCTAGAACAAAGAACGTATGTATAACAACCTCAATGCTTTGAGGTATACCAGGAAGATACTCTTGTATGAAAATGGAAGAAGGTCTTGTATGGATTCAAACAACTTGGTGCAGAGCCTCCAATGCACAACAGAAGTGTGGTGAAAAAACTTCTATAACAAATATACTGTATCAGAATGGTTACTCAAAATATCAGGACGATGGATTGCTAATCCATGACAAACCCTCATGATGGAATAAGAAGTACCACTTGGATATGTTCCAGTTTGACCCTTGCCACGATGTTATGAGCTAGCAGGAAACAAAAGATGAATCCAACAATGATATACTATATTGATCAGAGCTATATGAAGCCTTCAGAGAATACCAGTGTTCCATAAAGACCGAAGTATGTTAAGATCAGGAATTACACTCTCCGTGATGAAGTCCAGAAAAGAGAAAGTGGTTCTCAAATATATATCTCCATAGATAAGAAGATAAGCAGACATTTTGGTAAAG
Source organism: Picea mariana (assembly GCA_032191745.1). Taxonomy (NCBI): domain Eukaryota; kingdom Viridiplantae; phylum Streptophyta; class Pinopsida; order Pinales; family Pinaceae; genus Picea; species Picea mariana. Next base: position 13,229 of record JASDQU011179780.1, read on the forward strand.
CCTCTATCCAAGATGAAAGAGTTTGTGTACTCAAGATGGAGCTCATGGAGATGACTTCCTTATTGAAAAAGGAAGAGATGAATCCCAGGTTGGGAGGGAGAACTAATGTGTTATTGATTTATGGATGGTCATTTTTAGTTTGAAAAATGGTCCAGGATGAACAGTTCCTTTCCAGTTCAGAAAGCAGTTTGAGATTTCTGACGAACAAGCATTTTCTAGTTCGGAAAACGGTCCAGATCAAACAGTCATTTTCGTAATGAAAATGGTTCGATGGATTGTTGATGTACCATAGAAAATGATTCTCCTTGTGGTTAACATGGAGAATGGTATAGGACAGTCTCTCTTATTGATGGTCACTCTCAGTAGTGGTCAAGAAGATTGGTTCGCCTCGTCGAAAAGTCATTCTTTCGAAGCTCATAGTTGTGAGCAGTTTCAAAGAATGGTCTATTTTGGAGGTTGGTGCAGGACAATCGTTTCCTTCGGAAATGGTATAGACAGTCATTCCCTAGGGTAGATTCATTCTCTCCAGGTTGTACCTTGTTTAGTGTCGTTGGAATGGCCCAGATAGGTGAATGGTCCATGTTAAGCAATCAAGGACAGGGATTCCCTACCGAAGATTCATTCTCTCTAGGTTGCACTTTGTTTAGTGTCGTAGGAATGGCCCAGATAGGTGAATGGTCTAGGCTCAGAAATCAGGATAGTTATTCTTCCTTGCTTGAGAAGAATAGTCCAGATAGCTCATCATTGATGTTGTACCTTCTGAGGGAAGATACTCTTCCAGATCTTACAGTTGTGAGTGGAAGAATGGCCCAGCTGATTCAGTTTATATCATAACAATGTTTTTATGTGTAGGTTGATGATATGATTGTTATGGAGACTGCATGTCTCCAAACAGTAGATGTATACTACTGTGGTGTATGTGTTCCACTGATTGTGACTATTTGTCATTGATCAAGTATATCTGTGCTACTTGATGTGGAAATGTACCACTAGATTGTAGTTGTGTACTACTATGGATAAACACAGTTGTGTTCTATTTAATGACATTGTTCTGATTGCCTTGAAAAATATTAGTAGTGTTGGAAATTATTATCAACTAGATGGATGATCAATGGACAAAGATTTTCCAGACGAAAAATGGTGTAGGACATTTATTCTTCTAGGACATATGTCTGGATTAGAAGAATGGCTCTTATTTCACTCTATGGAGTGAGTGACTTATCCAACATCATGTCTGATTACTCAAATGGAGTATGGTTTCGAGAGATGATGCAGCTAATGACATTGATAGTGATGATGGTGCTCATGATCTAATCATGATATAGTCTATACGACTATGTTGATGCTACTGGGTGAATGGTATGTTTTTTCTCAAGACCATTACCTTCAATACCTCCCTATCTAGGATGGTGTTAATGTTTAATCCATTATTATAGATGTTTGCATTTCATTAGATAACAATAGCATAATCCAAGATCATTGAGAAATACACAATCACAAGAGACACAACATTTATCCTGGGAAACCCTCTAGGGGAAGAAAACCCAGTAAAACTTCCTTAATATAGATAACCAATATAATGCCAAGAGATCTCTTATGCTAATACAAAAATTCCTCTCCCAGATATGTGCCACTCTCTCTCTCCTTCTTCTCCGGTAGCAGATCTGAACTTGTCTCTCAGAATAAGCAAGTGATTTGTGTCTAAGTGAGGTGCTAGCCTCCTTTATTTATACAAGTCTGGCACGTGTGAAGTGTCTCTTCACTGGCAGGACCAACTTCTCAAAATGGGTCGGTAAACCCACCTTTATTATATTTTTGGGTCTCTTTAATATCTGTTGGGGCCAACTTCTTATTCTTCCTATTACAATTGTCTTTTGACCAATCCACAAAAGGGGATTTGGTCCTATTACAATAATCGACATGATCAATCCACAATGGGGATTGATCCTATCAATAATATATTAATAATAACAAGAATACTCTTTACAGTTACATTATTTCAACACTCCCCCTTAACAAGAAGGGTATTCTTCGGCATCATCAGGCAAGAGAGAGAGGATAGCATCATCAACAGCATCAAGTGGGTGAGAGGACAGCATCATCAATATCATCTTGGAACACTAACTGGCGTATCTATAAATCATCGAAATTTTTCTTCATCGGTAGCATCGTCATTCTCAAAGGAATGCCATCATCATCTGCATCAATATGTATTAGTATAAAAAATGATACATCATCATCATCATAGCATAAGGCTAGCTCATCATAATACAAGACTGGCTTTACGTCACAGTTGTCAAGTTGGAAGCTCTGTACTTGTCTCATCTCAATGTCTTGCTTTATGTCACAACACTCAAGCTTGAAGCAAGATACTAGATTGTCTTTACGTCATAGCTATCAAGTTGGAAGCACAGTACTAGTCTCATCTCATCGTCTTGCTTTACATCATAGCACTCAAGCTAGAAGCAAGATACTCGTCCTGCTTTACATCACAACCATCCAGTAGGAAGCAGGATACTAGACTAGCTTTACATCACAGCTATCCAGCTGGAATCTCAGTGCTAGTCTCATCAGATCATCTTGCTTTATGTCTGACAACTAGGTCAGAAGAAATGTACACATCTCATCTTGCTTTACGTCTGACAACTCGGTTAGAAGAAAGGTACACATCTCATCTTTCTTTACGTCTGAAAACTCGGTCAGAAGCAAGGTACACATCTCATCTTGCTTTACATCTGACAACTTGGCCAGAAGAAAGGTACACATCTCATCTTGCTTTACGTCTGACAGCTACGTCAGAAGCAAGGAACACATCTCATCTTTCTTTACGTCTGACAACTCGGTCAGAAGAAAGGAACACATCTCATATTGCTTTACGTCTGACAACTAGGTCAAAAGAAAGGAACACATCTCATCTTTCTTTACATCTGACATCTAGGTCAGAAGCAAGGAACACATCTCATCTTGCTTTACGTCTGACAGCTAGGTCAGAAGCAAGGAACACATGCCATCTTGATTTACATCTGACAACTTGGTCAGAAGCAAGGAACATCACATCTTTCTTTACGTCTGACAACTAGGTCAGAAGCAAGGAACATCATATCTTTCTTTACATCTGACAACTAGGTCAGAAGCAAGGAACATCATATCTTGCTTTACGTCTGACAACTAGGTCAGAAGCAAGGAGCATCATATCTACTCCCCCTTTTGAGGAAGGTCCTTTCAGACTATGCCAAGCTTATCTCGGAAGTACTCAAACTTCACACGTGATAGGGTCTTGGTCAACACGTCAGCAACCTGTTCATCCGTGCTAATGTACTGGAGCTTCAAAGCTCCTCTCTGTACCATGTCACGGATGTAATGATAACGGATCTCTATGTGCTTCGACCTATCATGGGATACAGAATTCTCTGTCATCTTTATGCAACTCTGGCTATCACATAGAATCAAGGTTGCTCTCATATCTAAGTCAAATAGGCTAGTCAACAACTTTCGAAGCCATATAGCTTCGCAGCTAGCAAAACATGCAACAATGTATTCTGCTTCCGATGTGCTGAGAGCAATGCTATATTGCTTCCTACTCTGCCACAAGATCATAGCTGATCCCAAACTGAAACAACATCCTGAAGTGATTTTCCTGTCAGAAACACATCCTGCCCAATCTGCATCAGTATATCCACTCAATGTGAAATCATGATCTCCATCATAGCTGAGACCA
>JASDQU011179781.1:13443-23836 GCA_032191745.1 Picea mariana
ATCTACCTCTTAGCTATTTGTTTTAGCCATGGGTCGACCCACCTCGACTTGACTTTTCCCTTTGGTCAAGTTCCCTTCCTCATTCGACTGGCATACATCCCTTGGTTGACCCAACTTGGGTAAATTTGACTTGGGTAAATCCGACTTGGTGAACTTGCATTACTTTCGACTCGACCTTCCGCATCTTTCCAACTCATTTGTTTCTAATTCGACTTGTGGTTTGATTGGTTGATAATTTCCCGTAATCAAAAGAGATAAGGCTATAATTGTTTTATTCCGCAGAACTATATGTGTTGGTGAGATGGACAGGCCATAGGCCTATCATTTATGGATCAAATGGTATCAAAGTTGGTTCTAAAGGCTTGGAGAACATATACAAGGTAAACACTCACAACCAATACCAAGTAGTAGACAATTATTGTTGCCAGGCCTACATAGAAGCAGAAGACCACCAATGGCGAGGAGTCCTCATGGAGGAAATGACAAGGAAAATTCGAAGGTCAGAATTGCTCGGTTGGAGCATAGCATTGTTGCACTAACATAGATGGTAACACAGTTGTTGGTAATGAAGGGTAAGGAGGATAGCACCATAATGGAGTTAAGCCTAGTAAACTCACCTTTCAAGACCCTTCCGCGAGAAACTTTTTGTGACATTGAAAAGAACACTAGAGGCATCGGTTCCAAGATCATGAGGAATATGCGCTATGGTATCCAAAGGCTAGGAAAGAATGGCCAAGGGATTCTAATCCCAACTGCAGCTTAACAAAGGCACAGACATGAAGGCCTAGGGTTAAGTGGAAAAGAAGCCAGCACAAGTGCATCTCAAACCACTTTCGTCAAGGCAAGAAGAACCAGAAAATAAGTCATTGCAATGGAGGAAAAGGTAGTATGAGAAGGAGTGTGTAGCAAGCCACTCAAATCTTCTTGTAGAAGCTTGGAAGAGGGAAACAAAGAGATGATCCTGCCATCCATATTAGCTCTAATACTTGGGGGACCAAGAAACCAAGCTAGCAAGCATCATCAAAGAACGAAAATGTATGGCTTGTTTTTGTTGCAAGAAAAGGGGTCATAAGGCTAGCGATTGTTGGCACTCTAGAAAGCCAAGCAGCGCATGCAGGAATTATGCCAATACTGCATATTAACTGGACATTGGGAGGCCAAATGTTGGAGGCTCCATCAGAACTCCATCACAAGAACCAGACAACCAAGAAGAAAGCTTGGAGAGTCAAGGTCAAGGGGAAAAATGAGTTGTTGGAACTTGTAGCCCAATGAGCAGTGGTATTCCGATGACCTATTGAAGCAGTGGATGCCATCCACAACCATGAGAAGAAGAACAAGGTTTTTCCAAAGGCAACGCCTACTCAACTCTTAAATTTTATCCTACAATGGAGGCATCATTTCTTTGAGATTTTTCAAACTCTGCTTGTTGATTGGATAAGAAGATTGAAGGGAGTTGAAGCTTTTGGGGACCAAAATCTTGCAAATAGAGATGTGTGATCCGAATTGTATCCTCACCCAACGTACTTTGTAAAATTGTCATTATTATTATTGATTTACATTTCTCTTTTAGGAAAAATTGGAAGTGAAAACGAACTATGTGACGGTTGGCCTTCCAAAGGCAGTGCATTAAAAGAATGAATGTTGAAGCAAAGAGAGGACATAAGGGAGAGGCAAGGAGAAAAAGAGATTTACAATAGCAGAAATAGAAGCTTGAAGAGGGGAGCCTGCTTGATGTTGAGTGGACAAAGGAGTTAATGTGCTTGTTTACTCTAAGCGAAGGTGTCGTTGAGCCTTGACTTTTGCAATTTTGTAATGTCAGTGAGTAAGAATACACAGAGTCTGTGTATCGCTCACCCCTTTGTAATTTTCTCCCGAGGATAAGAAAATTCCCATTTAAATGTTGATATCTATGAGTTAATGCATTTTGTTCTTTAGGTATTGTTGTTATGAGTTGCAATGCTCTATGCATTCTTCGTTGAAGTAATTTTCATCCTATAGCACCTGGGCATATATTTTATTATTGTTGGGAACATTTTCGACTTGTCAGGGCATTTTCCTTTGTCCATAAATCATAGATGTATTATATCTTGAAGTTTGGGGTTGTCGGGTCGTTTGTTAGCTACCCACAAACCATATACATGTTTTGACAATTCGCCTGCTACCAATTTTTCCCTCTATGCGTTTTTCTCTGTCCGTGAATTCTCAAGTCAACTTCTATATGTTTTCATCTATAGGTGAATGTTAAAAATAGACTTCCATAAGTTTTTAGTTTCTCTAGGTTTACATAATCTCCTTGGGCATTTCACTACATTGTGAGTTATTAAAAAAGGGTCTTCCAAATGTTTTTACACACCACTGGTGATCAAATTCGCCTCTAGAACCTTCTTCGTTGTTGTTGGTCACTGATTCCGATGTGCAAAGGGTTTCTCTTCATTATTGGTTGTTGAATCCAACTCTTATCTATTTGTTTTAGCCATGGGTCGACCCACTTTGACTTGGCTTCCCTTTTTGGTCCAGTTCGCTTCCTTATTCGACCCACATACATCCCTTGGTTGACTCGACTTGAGTAAATCCAACCTGGATCAATTCGACTTGGTCGACTTGCATTACCTCCGACCCAACTTGCTGCATCTTTTTGACTCATTTGTTTTTTATTTGACTTGTGGCTTCATTGGTCGAGAATTTTCCATAATCCAAAGAGCTAAGGTTATAATTGTTTTATTTTGTAGAAATATCCGTGTTGGTGAGACAAACACTAAGTATCTAGTGGATACTAGTGATTGGTTGAAACCATTTTTTGGTCTTGGAATATGACTTAAAATTGCTTCTAATTCACTAAGAGTTTGTCTTCCTCACATGCAAGGAAACAAATTAATTGTCCAAGCCCCTTAGGCAGTTGATGGGAGTGAAAGTTTACCCCCTTATAAACCATGAAGATATTATTTCAAGTAGCTAAGTTTTATTTCTACATAATGATGTAATTGCACATTGAAGTCTTAAAATGATATCCTAAATAACAATCAATATACATCTTCAAGAAAACAATTAATGCTGTAGATGCTATTAATATACTATTAGATTTAAAATTATTTAGATCCAATATTGCATATCATATTCAAACGTAATGATTTATATTTCAATATATATAACATTAATTGTTTTAGCCCCAAGGGTTAGCTCAAGTGGTTCTGAACTTGACATGAAGTTACCCCCAACGGAAGAGGTCATGGATTCAAATCTCTTGTCCCCCTTTGGGGTTAGGCCCCATAATCAAAGCCGACAATTTACCTCGTTTACCATCCACGAAGTGGGGAAATATTCGAGGGTTTTCCCGCACTGTTTTCCGAGGAAAAAAACATTAATTGTTTTGTTCTTCGCCAATTTGATGGAAAATTTGTCTATTTTTACATAAATATGATTACAATGATAATATTCGCCAAAAATTTACAAGTTTTAATAGTAAATTATATGTTTTTTTGTTGAATATTCGCCTACATATCTAAATGTATGATTTTTCAAGCTGAAAGTTGATTGTGAGGATCAATCAACTATAATGAAACCAGGACATCTTGTACAATGCAAGCCTCAGAGGTGATGATTGATGCTATGCATATTCATTTCGCTAGTTTCAATCCCACTCCGCCTCTATGATCATCACACAATGTAATGAGTGCTAAGTGGACTATTTAAAATCATGAAAAATTAGTTAGTTGCGACTAATACTTATAGATATGGGTCATAGATTAATTACTTACTCTACACACTTGATCCCAAAAATGATATCTCATATGTTGCACTGCGAAAGCCTCTAGATGCTTAAATAAAAAGAGTGAAGAGAGTTCTAAGTGAATAGTTCATAAGGCACAATACTTACCGAGGTTTTGCAAATGGGGTGGCAAGCTAAGTGGGTTTGATTGTGGAGAAAACTTTACACTAACACCGCCTAAAAAAATCCTACTTGTGATAATGATTGATTAACTAATACTCATAAATATTTATCATAAATTAATGACTTTATGAAATTGATATCCAAAATAATATCTCAATTATTTTAGCATGAGGTGCATATTATTTACATTTTAAATATTATAAAAAAATCACCTATCATTAAAAGAAAAATCAATTTAACCTCCAACAACTGCAAATCATAACAAAATTCCAAACCATCATAACAAAAGGCCAAATCGTTGGCTGTTTATAAGAGCTGTGGTCAATGTCTTGACCGTGGAAGCAGAAGATATTTAAAAGCGTTCGATCTTAATTTAATTCATTTGTTATAAATTCAATCTTTAATTTACTTTATCCGTTAATCAGTCAAAATGAAGAAATTGCTTTGACGATGAAAAACGCAATTTCACCTAAAAAAGCGCAAAACCTTAATAAAACAAATTATTGGCTGTCTAAAGGAGTTTTGTACATTTTTACATTTGTTCCTTATGGGCCGAGGCATTCAATAGATATTTGAGTCACAGAGATATCTATAGATATCTACGGGCTTAGGATTTGAATCACAAAGATATTTATAGATATCTACAGGATTTGAATCTGTGAGTAACTAAATCTTACCTGGAACTCTCGATTACATAAATATTATAAATAAATTTAACACGTCATGCATGTCTTCCACATCATATTACACATGTTCAGTGACCACAATTTGTCCGCAGGAATTGCAGGATATACTTGGCSACGCAGAAAGCAAGGGATTGAATGGTRATCATGGGATTYACCCCCACAGATGTTGGCAACAAGCTACCATCGCAGACAAACAGTCCTTCCACTTCCCAGCTCTCGCCCTTCCAGTCCACGCCACCAGACTCTTCGTCTTTGCCCATTCTACAGCTCCCCATCTGATGAGCAGAGAAAAAAGTCGGCCACACTCCTCTCCTTCCCTTCCCCTGGTTGTTCAAGAACTCCTCGATTTCATCATCGGTGGCACCCTTTACAGCCAGCCGTTCCCCGTCGCTACGATGCGTCCCCACTTCCGTGGCACCGGCAGCGATCAAGATCTGGACGCATCTCCTCAGCCCCTCCTTCAAATTATCTTTATCCGACTCAGCAAACCTGTAGTCGAGATCCTTTTCCCCGCCAACGCTCCCGCTGCCGCGGTCACGAGCCAAACAGAACACGTGGGCCGTCCGATGATATTTTTGCATTCGTTCTTTCATATCCAGGCCGGAAGTCCAGGGAATCATGGAGGCGAAGGAGCCGGGAGCGATTGCCGGGGTCTGGATAATGGTGCCATAGCCTGATTGCTCCCACTTGGCGCCTTCTTTACAGATGGTGGTGATGATGCCGCCCTCGTGGGGTTTACCCACCGGTTCTTGATTTTCCGGGAAGAAACCCCAAGCCATCTGGACAGGATGGAGGTGGAGATTTCTACCTATGTTAAGGTTCCKAAGGCCGCTGGAGCGGAGAAGCGGTGGCGTGAGAAGGGAACCGCAAGCGGCCACGGTCACCTTGGCTTGTACGAATATGCTTCTCCGCTTTGGCCCAAACGCAGCCACGACACCGGCGGCCCTTTGCTTCCAGCTTCCTGGGATCTCTTGGCACAAAACCTTCTCCGCTTTACATCCTGCTAAAATTAGCGAGCCGGAATTCATGGCATCCACCAGCCACGTCTCGTCCGCCCCTTTTTTGTTTCCCTTCCTGCAGCCAAAACAGCAGGAGCCGCAGAAATGATCCTCCGTTGAATTCCGGGGAACTTTCTCGAAACGAAACCCCAATTTGGCGCACCCGGTACTCAAAACACTATTTTGGAAGCTCTCTTTTGAGCATCCGTCTTGAACCCCGAGGCGCCCGCAGACAGCGTTCATGGCGTCCTGATAGTCGTGGGATTCGAACAGGGGCAGGCCGTGTTGTTTCGACCATTCCTTGAGCACATGGGGAGGGGTGCGGATACTGGCAGACCAGTTTATGGCGGATCCGCCTCCCACAGTGGCGCCAGCCATGACGAGGACTTTACCGTCGTTGGTGGGAAGAATCCCGCCGGATTCGTACATCTGATCAAACGAGGGGCCTTCGAGGAGGGTTAAATCGTCCCGGGCGTAGTATTTGCCCTTTTCAAGAACGATAACTCTGTAACCAGCCTTGGCAAGGACGCCGGCCGCCACACCTCCACCCGAACCAGAGCCTACAACCACGGCATCGCATTCTACTTTCCAAGCTTTCTCTTTGCSACTCAAATTMTCTTCTTCTGTTACAGYAAARCCCCTATCTTGAAACAGTTTCGGCAGGTCTTGCTCCGAAGCGGAAGACAAGTCGATCACTCCTTTTTCCAACGGCCGGCCGCTTGCCACTCYATCTGTTTCAGGTTTCGGCGGAGAATATCCAATGCCTTTCCATGCTGGATTCTCAGCATTCTCATCMGCCTGGGAAAACCGAACRTCACAGTTCATTCATTCGTAAATTTTGAACAAAAAAACAGCACAAAAATCGTAACAGTTTGTAATGAGTGAAGCTTACCACAGTGTAGAAAGTGAATAAACAGCAGATCTTGAAGAGCTTGAAGGCAAATTTGAGAAACGTGAATCTCCTTCCCCGGGACCAATCAAGCAAGATCTGCTCCCTCGAGACCTGCTGAACGTCGGAAAACGCTTGCAGATAAGGGAATTCCTTCTTTAAACTGGCGGATCCGCAGAGCAACCATGTTCCCGGTCGCGTCGATAATAGCCACAGCAGCCATCTCGCCATCAGGAACGCAATTGGCTTGACACGCCTCGCAATTAATTCCGCGACCTTCAAATATTAAAACCCAGTACAAACATACGGTACAGTAAGTAGCGGCAATCATAGAATCATATTTATGGTGTGCTGAAAATTACCTGTTCAGGAATTCCGTTCTGGGAACCGGAGAGGCGATAGAAGGATTCGACCTCCGGATCTTGCAGGTCGTTAGTAGGGGGAATTGACGGGATGAACGCATCGCAGATCGCTGCAAGAGATTTAATCTGGGAGGCGGAGAGCCCATGGCTGTGCGATGTTCTTCTCCCTCCTCTTAGCATTGGGTGCCCGTGAGCGGCATTGCTTTCCTCCATTCTCTATTCTTCTCCTATCGCTTCTCGGCTCTCTGTGTATATGTATATATTTATATTTTGTATATATACACACAACTAGAACACAACACTGTGTTTCCTTACTGAGGAAGACGGTAGCTGTTTCTAAATATACTGAAGAGTCTCTTAACTGCAGAGCTTAACGAGCATGCAGGTTGTAAGGTCTTGTTGAGAGAGGTACTTTAGTAAGTGTAAGGTCTTATTGAGAGAGGTAGTTTAGAAGGTGCATGGATTGAATTTGTGTGGTTGTGTGGAAAAAGTTGATGTGGCTAAACTAGAGAAGCTCCTCCCTCCACAAATATCTCTGGAATTGGATGTATTTCTGTGATGATTTGGTGATGTTATTAATTATTAGTTTTATTTTGAAATTGGGTTTATGTAGTTGGTCAGTTTGTGGTTTATGATTTAGTTTATTTTTAACATTAATTCAATTTTTTCATGGTTACTTTTGCTACATCCCATGGTTTAGTATTCATCTGATAATTAATTCAAATCTTATTGGTATTTTTTTATTCTCAACTTTTCTAAAAGTCAATTCATTAAGTGAGTGGTTTAGTTTTCATTTAATTATTAATTCAAATTTTATGGATATCATATTGATACTTCATGATTTAGTTTTTATTTAATTATTAATTCAAATCTTACAATTACTTTTTTGACACCTCAACTCTTTTCAAAATCAATCTGATTAGTTAAAAAAACTACTAAATATAAAATGTCCCTAAACCTAAAACCTTTATGGCAAATACTATCCTACCAAAAACCTTTATGACAAACAATATCCCAGTGACTTGTCCAAAAACCTTTATGACAAACAATATCCCTGTGACTTGTCCAAAAGTTATATGCTATGGTAGAGGCTAAAATCAATGCTGCATTCATATATGATCTGGTAAGCTGCATGGGGTCTGTGATCACATCAAAAGTTATATGCTAATTCAGTGCTGCAGTGGGTCTTTCATTACATCTAGAGTTGCATTCGCGTTAACAATGACATCATACTATTCCACCTTTACATATTAGATAAAGTTATGATCGCGTGGAAAATGGTTTACCACAAAAGTTAGATGAGACAGTGGCATCACATCAGGGTTAAACAGGTTGCTCCCTTCTTTCATACTATTCCATAATTTAAAGAAAAGACTAAACAGAGAAAAAATGTGGAAATGGGTTAACACCAAAGATATGGGAGAGGTGATGGATTGGCTAATCAGAAAAAGTGTGGAAAATGGATGAATGGTGATAGAATACAAAAGGTCAGCATTACTTTTTATGTATGGTTGGTTTTGTTGTAAGTTTGATCTATGATTGGTTTTGTTGTACGTAGATGATGTGGCATTAATAATTAAAATACTATGCAAGGAAGATGACAAAAACATGAACATAAACAAAAATTAATAAATAGTATTATAGTATTTTTATGGAAAAATTTAAAACTAAATAAAAGAAAGGATCACTTAAAATAACAAATATTTGAGTTTTTAATTTAATAAAGTGATCACTTAAAATAATAAATATTTGAATCTTTAATTTAGTAATTTAAGGTGGAATTTTTTTTCCAATAGAAAATTTGCTTAATTATATTAGTGAATATAAGTTGTTTACATTTTTTTGTCCATACAAAAATTAAGTAAATGAAACTATTTAGATAGTTCCACAATGTGTCAAAAAGATATACCTGCATATAACAACCTTTACAAGTCAAAATTGACCATTGATTCAAAATAGGAAGCCCATATAAACAAAATACTAAACCAGAAACGATTTCATCTGTCTAAGTTCTTTTATCAATAAAACTAAAAAGGAGAAATCCAAACTGAAGTAAGCATGGCCAATACAAAGACGACTAAGGACTAGCACTAGAAAAGGTTGAGGTATCTCTTGGGACCTTCAGTCCGATTGACCCACTTGTAATAAGTAATTCCGCCTTCAAGTTCCTATAGTGCTTGCTTAGAGAGATGGTCCACCTCATTATATTCCTGGAAGATGTGTTCAAAACTGATTTCTTGAAAGTGATTAATTAGTTCCTTGATTTTGGGCTTCCATCCTTCAATTGCGCTAGCCTGAAGGCTTCCTCTTTTGTTTAGCCATTCAATAACTACTTTAGAATCTCCCAGAACCTGGAGTTTATGAAAAGACAAATGTGTTGCCATCATTAGTGTTGCCCGTGTTTTTGAGCCTTTCCCACAGTTGAAAATCCATCTATACACTAATAAATCAAGAGTTTTAAAAACCCCTCCCGCTCCACATTGTTTGCCATCTGCTTGAGTTGCCCCATCAAAACATGCGACTGTAGTATCTAAGTGATGGGAAATCATACAAGATTGTAATGGTATGTGTTTTTTAGGTGTCGACTGTCTTTTCATTGTGCCGAGTGTCTTGGTGACCACAAAGAGAATAGAAGGAGAAGTCTTCTCGAAAATAGTTGAGTTCCTCTCTAACCAAATATACCAGTAGATATGAGAAGCTAATAAGGAGGGGAAAAAATTATCTTCTATCTAATTTTTAAAACAGTCTGACATAGTACACCCTTCCCAAACTTTTTTAATTTTCTGACCAATTTGAATTCTATCCCAGACCGATTTTGTAAAAGAGCATTGTATGAAGTGATGGCTTATATTTTCAGTTTCTTTTTTGTGTAATTGGCACCGACTTGGACCTTCCCATCTTTTTTGTTGAAGGTTATCCCATGTTAATATTTTGTTTTCCGCAACCAACCAGATAAAGAGTTTTATTTTAAGTTGAATATCCCATTTCCAGATTTTTATCCTCCATCCTCCAAAACTCAACAACCTTTGAGTTGATAATAAAGCCATATATGGACAATAAGGGTTCATGATGAATCACCTTCGGTCCACATCAATTCATCATCTTTATCCTGTATGGATTCTCCTAAACCTATAAGTGCTATTCGAAACTGATCCCATTATGTTGCCAACTCCCTGTAATGCCCAACTCATTACTCCTGATCCAATTAGTGGTTGAGGTAACTTGATCAAGTTGTCCCCTAGCCTGAGAAAGTAATGAAAATTTTTTCTGTCTTAAAGATGTGATAAGAGTATGTGAAAGGAATGAACTGTCTCCCATCCCCAAAATTCTGTCTCTACCGAGGGCAATATGATGACTCGAACCCGGAATCCAACTCAACCAGTTTGTGATCAAGTGAACCGATTTTAAAACACTATTCTAAATTCTTGAAGCCGTTGTCTGTTGGAAGGATGTTGATCTGAACCAATGACAGTGGTAAATGGGAGATATTTATCTTTTATCACTTTGTGCCAGATTCCATCCCACATTAACACTTGCCAGAGAGTATTTGTGTCCAAAGCTTTGTTGAA
>JASDQU011179782.1:5423-25049 GCA_032191745.1 Picea mariana
AAGATAAGCTCATGTCGTGCAAATATTTCAAGTATATCAGCTCATTTGCAGTCGTCTTTTTGATATTGTCATTAGTAATGTTGTCTACATGGATGATAGTGGCTTCAGTAAGATGTAACAGGGTTCAAGTGGCTAACAATATACTATCAGTTTTCATGATTGTGTTACAGTTGATCTTGATGAGACAGGTCCACAGGACATAGTTCAGAGACAGAGGACAAGCCAGGTGGCCTATCTCAAGCTTATTGACTAGTCAGTAACCTTTTGGGGACCAAAAGGTCCTTTAGTGGGGAGGTGTGATCCAGAAGCCTGATAGGGCTCAAAAAGGCCCAAAAATGAAAGTTCTCAGAACAGAATGAAGCCAGTGCCATTGTGTCCATCTCATTGCGTTGATTCTGACAGTATATTTACTTCCTCAAACGGGCTCCATATGCGATAGTTATCATGTTCTGATCGAAAAACCAAACAGGTAAAAAGTCAAAGGGTCAAACTGGCAAAAGTCAATGCTGACATCAGCATGATGACACCAAAGACACCTCATCACTGCTGATGTGGAAGCTTCTGAATATGAAATGTGGCAGAGGTACAATGGGTTGTACAGTTGATGGTGGACCAACTGTCGATTGACACATGGCATGCATTAGGAAAATGGGTTGGTGCCACGTGGCCCAGGCGTGGGCTTCCATGTGGCACCCCATCATTGATTACTATGTTAAAAAAATGTTATGGAGCTCTTGGGGTTCAACCACGTGACCTGTTCGTAGGGGAAAAGTTTTATGTAAAGGCCCAATACCAATGCGCCCACATTGTTACTTATTAAATGTATCACATTTTATTGTATTTAAAGTGTAGCTATATGGTAGGGCGCAAAAAGGAGGGGGTTGGGGCTAAGCCCCAGCCCGTGGTCGCGTAACACACATAAACCCAAGGGCGAGGGCACCATATGCACAGGAGTTTTGGATAGGGATTAGCCCTTGGTCTCTGGAAGTTCCATGTAACCCAGGGCTTGTTGATTGGGTTGTTAGCACAGGGTACGGGGCACGGTCCTATACCAATACAACATGTGACCATATATTTCGAGATAAGGGGCCAGCGCACATCCTTATGGGTTGGCGCTTGGCCACATCAATACATGTGACCAAGAATTTAGGGGTGCGTGCTGGGTATAAGGGGATTATGCCCATATTAAAGCTAAATTGGGTTTTATTATATAATTTATGGATTTATATTTGATTTTTATGCCTGTAATAGTGGATTTGGGCCATTTTTGGGAGATATTGGGCATTTTTGCAAACCATATTTTGGGAAGAAGTTGAGGAATGATAACCAACTTCAGATATATAAAAAATAGGCCTGTTTGAGGCCATGGAGGACAGTCAAAGCAAATTTATGCTGAAGGGAAGCCAAGCCAAAGCCATTTTTATGCAGGGAAGTTGTTGAGGAGCAGACGCTTGCGGGCCATTTCTGGGAGCTTCGGTCATCCGTTTTGTGTGTCATTTCTTCTGTTGGGTTCTAGAGATCTATAAGAACATGACCAAATCAATCTTGTAGCCTATTGGAAATGTTGTGATGTACTTTTTGAGCTTTGAATAGAAATAAAGAAGCCTCCCCCACTGAGACAAAGGCCCGAAGATGTAGGCAATTTTGTGTTGAACTCTATTATCACTTCTCTTGTTATGGTTTTCTATTCTTATTGCTTCATTTTAGATATGTATACTATTTTATGGCTGCTATGTTCCTTCATTAAATTCATCCTCTTTCATTCAGCTTATTAAATGCTTAATTGACACATGCAATTAAAAACTCAACCACAGTCATTAAAAGATCTTTTTGGATCAAAGGACCTACCTGGATTGGGTGCAGTTATAATCCCCCTATGATCTGGTTCCCTCCAGAGGACTACCAGAGAGATTATCAAATTAATAGGAAGAGGGAAGATGATTCTTTTGGAGAGCTCAAACATAAGAATGGGTTCAGGGGACTTGGTGAACCAACCTTTCCTCCTTACAGCATCACTGCTTTACATGTAAGATCTCAGATTGCATGAGGACATGCAAGAAGCTAAGCTGGGGGGTATGTTGGGTTATGAAAAAGGTACAAATATCCTCCTTATTCCCACGATTTATGATATAATATTGATTGACTTTTGTGTTAATTATGAATAAGTAGGATAGAAAATGATTGAAATATCTTCTAGAAATATTATTGAGTTATATTCAATAAATTCTAAAATAGGGTTGGAATTATTTAATGTTATTATAGGAATGGATGAATATTGTTAAACTCAAGATAGCTAAGGAGATTTTGAAGATACGCGGGCTATTAGAGGTTGAAGACATTGGGCGCAAAGCAGTTTTTAGGGAGATTAATTCTCTATCTTGTAAACTTTATAAAGAGTAAAGCGATCCTGAGGATCTCTCGATCCTCGGGATAGCTTAATTTACCCATATCATTGTAATATATAGAGGGTAATGGATCTTGAAAAAGGGGAATCGAAGAGTTTTATCTAAGCATTCAGAACTTAGAATTGCTCTACGCAAGCAATTTTTGTAAATGTTGTACCAGTTATGGAATTAATAAAATCTTTGAATGTTTTCATCATTTCTGCATGCTGATTTTCTAGCAGCAGTGCTTCTGAGGACCAAGGGCCTAGTCTAAAGGAGTCACTGTCTCAATCTTTAATTATAGAAGTTTGATTTCCATTATGTGATTTAAGTCTCTTTTACAATCGTTAAGATAAATGCATGAGTGTGTCAATGATTTTATGTTGTTGTTTTACAGAAGATAGATGCTTCATTTGAATATTATCGATTGTTGTTCCAATTTCCATTGTTATAGTTTACTGCTTGACAGTTCCTCAAATTTTCATACGTACTGTCCCTGTTGCTTTTGATTAAGTTACCTTTGTTGTTCCTTTCAATTAAGTTACAATTGTTGTTCCTTTCCACAGATAGAGTAATTTGTTGTTTCCTTTCCAACAAATTGATTAATAGTTGATAGTTTGATTCTGCAAGTATTTACCTAGATTCGATTACTGCTTCTTAGTTAAATGAGTTCAACAGATTAGTTAATTCCTTTCATTCGCAGTATGTTATTAATCAGATTTCAATTTTGTTAAGTAGTATCTTAGTTTCAAAATATTTAATGAACATTTGAGGAACTTGATTGTTGATAAACTCAAATTTTCTTTAACTACACGATTTTTAGCCTCTACAGCTATCTGCATAGACTTTGCTGATATTCTTGAGATAAAATAAAAATCCTTGAGTTGATAAATTAATGTTAAAATAAGGTTATTTTGGGACATCTTTAGAGCCCAACAACATGTTTACATGATCCCTTTCCTACATCGTTTACTGATGAAGTTTTGGATAATGTTGGAGGACAAGAAGTTTACTCCTTCATAGATGGATTTTTAGGGTATCACCAGATCAAGATTGCTAAGGAAGACAGACACAAGACCACATTTGCAACGGAATGGGGATCCTTATAGTACATTGTGATTCCCTTAGGACTGAAGAATGCACCAACCATATTTTCCAGGGTGGTGTTCGAAGCATTCAAGGAATTTTTACATAATTTTTTAGAAGCATATTTTGATGATTGGACTGTTTTTAGCCTATTGAAAAACCATATTGAGTGTTTAAGACTAATGTTGGATAAGTGCAGAAAATGTTAGATTTCCCTGAACCTAAAAAAGTGCATTTTATTGTCACCTTTTGGAGTATTGCTAGGACACATTGTATGTAAGCAGGGGTTGTTGGTAGATCCTTCCAAAATTTCCATCATTGTTGATCTACCTCCTCCTACTTCGATTAGACAGTTGTGCACTACATTGGGATATACTAGATACTACATGAAGTTTATTAATGGCTATGTACAGATAAAAACACCCATGGATAAGTTGTTAAAGAAATATTGTCAATTTCAATGGATAGAAGAATGTCAGTAGAGATTCGACACACTAAAATAGAATATGGTTATTATGCCTATCTTGGTTTTCCTAGATTGGACTAAGGAATTCCATGTTCATGTCGATGCTTCATCCATTGCATTAGGAGCAATGTTAGCACAACCAGGAGAAGGAGATATTGACCACCCACTAGCCTTTGCTAACAGGAAGCTATCTACAGCTGAGATAAATTACACTACTACTGAAAGAAAAGGTTTAGCTATGGTGCATGCGATGCACAAGTTTCGACACTATTTGTTGGGAGGACATTTCAAAATGTTCACCGATCACTCTGCATTGAAATACTTAGTCAACAAGCCAGTGTTGGGGGGAAGAATATGATTTTGAAATTGTGGTCAAGCCAGGGAGAATGAATAAATGACCTGACCACTTGTCTAGGTTAGAGCATGCAGAGGAACCTACTAGCTTGGAGGATACACTACCAGATGCATAGTTGCTGGCCATTATAAAAGTTGATGATCACTTCGTCAAGATATTCTAGTTCATGTCTACAGGAATGGCACCTCGCGAATATATAGTTATCTAAAAGAAACAATTGGTAGTTCGGGCTGCAAATTTTTCCCTTATAGTTGAACAGTTATACAAGATGGGACCTAATGAGATCTTGAGGAGATGTGCTATGAAGGTAGAGAGACCACTGATCCTGGCAGAAGCACATGAAGGAATCGCAGGAGGACATTATGCAGGGAAAGAAACAATGCAAAAGGTTCTTAGAGATAGCCTCTGGTGGCTTACTTTACATAAGGATGCTAAGGAATATTATAAATCCTGTGATGTTTTCCAGAGGGTAGGAAATCCTTCCAGAAGGGATGAGATGCCTTTAGCACCTCAGCTAAATTTACAAGCATTTGAGAAATGGGCCATCGATTTCATGGGACCTATCAACCGACCAGGGAAGCACACAGGACCTCACTACATCATCACTGCGACAGAATATTTGACTAGATGGGTAGAAGGAAGAGTAGTTAGGGACTGTAGTGCAACTACAACTGCATGATTTATATTTGATGATATCATAACCAGGTTTGGATGCCCAAATATCCTTATGAGAGATCAAGGTACACATTTTATGAATAAGACTATTGAATCTTTGACTCAGGAATTTGAAGTTCACCATTAGAAGAGAACACCATACCACCCACAGGAGAATGTTACGGTCGAAGCTTTCAATAAGATATTGGATGCAACACTGACGAAGATTTGCAGTGTGAACAGAGATGATTGGGATTTGAGAGTGACATCAATATTATGGGAATATTAAAATAATTGCAAGAATCTGACAATGCAGACTCCCTTTAAGTTATTTTATGGCCTAGAAGCAGTCATACCTATGGAATATTTGGTTCCCATCTTAAGAATTACAGCATTTACAGATATGGATGACACTGGCGCTATTCAAGAGAGGCTTATGCAGGTGGTGGAAATAGAAAAAGACATATTTATTGTAGGATTTCATCTGAAGGTATAGAAGGAATGAGAGAAAGCCTAACATGAAAATCATATGAAGAGGAAATCATTCAAGCAAGGAGATTCGGTATTGGTATATGACAACAAGTTTATAAAGAATCCAAGGAAGTTCAATACACATTGTCTTTGGCCATTTGAGGTCACCTACATTACAAAAGAAGGAGTTGCGCAGTTGAAGACTCTGAATGGAGAATGGAAGGAAGGTTTAGTGAATGGGAGTCGGTTGAAATTGTACTATGATAACTAGCTACCTCACAACTCTCATTAAAAGCATAAGAAGAAGGTTTTAGGTACCAGGTGCAGTTGAAACTGGGTACCAGACACAAAAAAGACATTCTGCACATGATAGGGAGGGACCGAGCAGAAAGAACAGGTTGCTCTACGCAGTCTAAAGACGAAGTAAAACAGAAGGTCTAGTCTTGCAGTGACTCAGGATGAGTCACAGGTGAGTGTTGGGGGCATGTTGTCCCTTGGTTATGGAAGGAAGTGATTATTAAGGAAGAAAGGTGAAGTATGAACTATGTGGAAGGCACATTAACTGAGACTGGGTCGAAGTGCTCAAAGAAGAAAAAAAGATGGAGTGGAGTAAGAGAAAGAGAGACATTGAATGAGAATATCGAGAAAGACAGATCAACAAAGAAGATGGATCGTGGACAACTCAGCAAGAGGAAAAAGACATCAAAGAGTGCTTGGAGCACCTCATGGAAAAGATGGAAAAAATAGGCTGGCAAAGCCATGAAAATATGGGTCAAGTGGACCTAGGGTTTTAGCATCTAGTGTTTTGACACCTAGGCTTCGGTCTAAGATTTTCTGAAAGTCATTGTAATATATAAATACAGGCCGAGAAGATTTGAGAAGGTTGGTTAATTTTTGTTGATTGTTTTTATTATTGAGAGAGAAGTACTGTGTTGTAAGAGAGTCTGTATTCTGGATATTCAGATGGGTGTGAAGATCAACCCTGTAGCTGGGTGCACATGGGGGGGGGAGAGAAAGAGAGAAAAAGAGAGAGATCTGCAAGCTAAGTGCGTAGATAGAACTGTATGTTTCCATCTTAATATATAAATAAATGTAGTTTTGTGGATGCAACCCTAGGGAGAGGGTGAACCACTTATATCTTGTTGTTCTGTGTGATTGATTTTGGGTTCTTCGTCATTTGGTATGATGTTATTATGTTACTGTGTTAGATATGAGATATAACTTGTGAGGTGAGCTTAAGAGTGGTAAATAATATCTAGTTTGTTGTGTTTTACTATTCTGGATCCACTTTGCATTTCTTCTAGGTGTAGACACTTGTGTCCTACAGCCCCCTATCATTACTTCGGGTGAGACTGCATGTGCTCCGGAGGTGTTTCCAAAAGGGCCAATAGTTAGGGCTCATTGGTGCGCTGTTAGAATTGAACCTTGGGTCTGCCCCTATGCCAACAAGCATCTTTCAAGTCTCTTTGTCCACATAGCCACTTTGTTCACATAGTCACCTATGTCCAACTTTGCCCAATTTTCCACTTGTCCATGTATCTGATAGCCACTTGACCACTTAACCCATTTTCCTCATCTTAGGGTTAACCTTCTTATAACCACTTTCCATAATTCACTATGTAATATGTAGCTCACGTACAAGTCCATGGATATGGTTTTTAAAATGTTACTGAATCAAAAAATGATTTTAATCTTGCAGGATGGTGCTAGAGTGGAGAGAAAGAGATTATAAAGAGGTGGATGTTGCAGTGGAGAGAGATCCAGGTTCCCATATGGCATTAAAAAGATGTGGGTTGTATAAGTTTTGGGCTCTCAAAGGTATGAGGGATCAATTCAGACTAATCTAGATGTTAGTGAACTACTGGGATTTGGAGACAGAGACCTTCAACCTTGATGGGAAACCATTGAGGATTGAAGTTGAGGACATATACTTTTTGATAGGATTTTTACGTCAGGGTGAGGTGGTCAACCTCAAAGCCCGGGTAGCTAGGAGTGGCATGAACACAGAGGACTACATAGCCACTCATTGCATTATGAGGACTGATAAGGAAGGAGCCAACTCCCGATTAGAGATATCAACAATCTAAGTCTCAAGATTGTTGTCCTAGTGTTGACACGGATCATAGGGTCGGCCTTTTTGTATCAAGAATTGAGGCCACTTATGTTCTACTCAGTGGAGTGCTTGCGACCCATGGTTTACAAATGGTGCACCTCACTTTTGGTCAAAATGAAGAGCCATCTAACAGACTAGAAAATGGGTAGAAAGAGGAACTTTGGGTTCGTGTCTATCCTATGTAGGTTTTTCTTCGAGTGGGTTCCAGGCTTGGGCCCTAGAGTTGATATTTTTCCGAATGGACCTCACAATCCATCCATGGCACAGTGGACCGAGGTGATGAGGTGGTATGGAGTTGGTAGCATGCCAAAACCCTACAAAGACAAGTTTTTATTCTAGTGGAGTCGATAGGTGATGGATTTAGAGGACTAAACTTATGCAAGGATTGAATTCATAGGATATCCAGACATGTCGTTACCACCAGGTTCCGCCTACGGAGACATAGGTATGAAAAAGTTTTTTAATATTTCATTTTTTGTATTTTTGTAGAATAAAACAAAAATATTTTTGGATGATGTCAAGTACTAACTAAACATGTATATTACACAGATGTGGGTCCATGATGGCTAGACGGACTTCCACGACACTGGGGGGATGATCCAGTGGGAGGGGACGCTGATAGAGTGCTTCAAAACGTGCAAGGAAACTTGTCTCATTTGACGCAAAGGATTCACATGGTTTAGGTAGAGGATCTATCGGAGGCGATGCATCGACAGGTGGTAGGTGTGCCTCGTTCTTGGGTATGACTCTTTTGGCATCTCACAAATTCCATAGTATACTATCATGACACACATCTAGCACTACATGCATAGATGTCGTGATTATTATATTGATCGGCCGTATATATATTTTGAGGGTGTGAGCCCCAATTTTGGACTATAACACCATATTTTTGGAGAGATGAAATATATATAGAAACATTGGTATTTGGCTTTATTGATATTACAATGTGTACATTGTTGAAAGTGTTTTATTTTCTTTAGTTATGTGACAAATGCCAATCTAAAATAAAATTAGCATATGCATTGGATAAATAATTAGAACTTATAGGTATGTGATGATAAGTAATAAAATCAAAATTTCATTCCAAAAGTCATACTCGTAAGAATCATCGGAGTAGAGTAGGGTCTCGCACACCATAACTTTCGTTCAACTGAAATACTACTAACTGGGAGTCCAAGCGAACTTCTAAAGAGTGAATACCATGTGAAATGGAATTGCATAAAATTTCTATAATGGTGATATATTTTGCCACATTATTCATTGATGGCCCTAGGAAAATGCCACCTGAAGATACCAGTAGACCCTCAGGTGAGTAAACAACCCAAGCGACAGAAGCCAATTTTTGTGTATGATGAATGGCCCTGTCTGTGAATCCTAAGTAGACCGAAGACTCCGTTGACATCTTCCAACCAAGGAAAAACTCGATAAGCAAGATGAAGATAAAAAGGGGGAAAGAGATATACACTAAAATACATTAGTATACAAAGTGTTACACCCAATATTGGGACTCAAATGTAATATATTTTCAGGTAGAGCCCATTCCTGGGCTCAACCAGCATATTCCCTTCATAATCTTCTAATTCATAAGATCCTTTTTCTAATACACGTCGCATGATATAGGGATCGTGCCACATGGGTTTGAACTTGCCTTCCTCTAGTGGTTCTATGGCTTGGTCGTACAAAAGGACCAAGTCACCCTCATTGTACTTCCAAGGACAAACAATCTTATCATATTGGACCTTGACACATCATTTATTCACTTCAATAGCCATGCCAGCATCTCGATGTTGTTCATCTAGACTCTCTAAGTGTACAAGGCATTGTTTGAGATCAGAAGTGTCAGGTAGGAGCGTAATTGCCAATCTAAGAGAAGGGATTTCACATTCAATATGTAGGATCGACTCCACACCGTGAACTAACTAGAAAGGATAAAAACCAGTGGAAGTCTTAACCGAGGTTCAGTATGCCCAAAGTGTTGGATAAAACATGATATGTCAGTCAGATTTTCTCTGGTTGACAATTTTCTACAAAATGGTTTTGAGAGACTTTTTCACGGCCTCTACTTGTCCATTTTCCTAGGGGTAGTAAGGGGAAGAATGAAAATGTTTAAACTCGAGTTTTGATGCTAATTATTTCATCATTTCAGTATGAAATTTTCTACCATGATCAGTGACAATCTCACTCGGGATTATGAACCTGGCTATAATTTGATTGAACATGAACAATGCATCATTCTTACTATCATATTTAACTATAGGCATGGCCTCACCCCACTTAGTAAAGTAGTCAACGATCACGATAATGTGTTGATGCTCCCCATTCGAAGTTGGGTTGAAATTTGAAAATCCACCCCCCACTTCGTGAAGGGACCGATTGATCCGAAATGATGTTTTAAAGACTATGGTTGAGTTTTAAAAGCACGAGTTCATTAACCATTTAGGATTTTGATGAAAGAGTAAGAATTAATGATGTAACATAGAATCCATAATAATATATATAGATCTGGAAATAAGCACAAGAATCATCAAACCATAACAACAAAAGTTGTTAACGAAGTTTGGCAATCTCGCCTACGTCTCCGAACCTTTGTATCAGTGGGTGAGGCTTTCTTATTTCTCTTCAAATATTCAAATGTACATCATAAAAGTGCCAAATGTATTAAAAAAAGATTCAGCTGTGTTCTTCTAGATCTCAAAAATTTGAAAAAACTGACGGCACTGAAAACGGATGAACGAAGCTCCCAGAAATGGCCCACAAAGTTTCTCTCCTCAATGGCTTCCCTACATAAAAATGGCTTAGGATTTTCAATTCTTCATCATTTCTCATGTTCTGCACACCTCCTTCAAACTTCCAAGAACCTTTGGTTTATATAGGCTTGAATTTGGTAACATCCTCCCAACTCCCCCCCAATATCTGGCCTCAAAAAGAGCTCCAGATCCTCTAAAAATGGCCAAAATCCCCCAAAATAGACTTAAATATCAATAAAAATCTTATTATATGGTTGAAAAACCCACTTTTGGGCAAAAATTAGGGCGTAGCCCATGTTCCTTGGTCTCCTGGTCACATTTGAGCCCTCCATGTGCCCCTGGTCTGGTGCTAGAACATTGGCCGCTCCAGTTCTAGGTCATGGTCACATGCGCTTGGTCATATGGTCGTGCCCCCAAGCTCCACATGCCCAAACTATTATATCCCCTGGTTATGATCCTTTGGTTATGCGCCTTGGTTGGTGGGCTAGCCCGACCAACCAAATTCTAACCCCATAGATACATGCCAAGGTACAACAATGGGTCATGTGGTAGTTACATGTGACCGCATCGGGGCATAGATCACCGGCTGAATGAAACAGATCACGCAAAAACATAAAGGAGTGGTTCTTACGTTTTATGGATAAAACTGAAACAGGGGGTTGGGGCTAGCCCCCAACCCTTTTATCTACCTGAATTGCATTTTAGAAAGCTTAAATAATACATTGCAACCATAATATACAAGGAACAAAGTGGATGGGCTAGTATCTCAGCCCTGCTAAAGCGCTCACTCGGACAAAAGGTCACAGGTTCGACTCCCGTGGAGTCCATATATTTTTTCCATATCCAACCAATGGAGGGGTGCCACGTGGAAACCCATGATTGGTCCATGTGGCACCATCACATTTTCCCACAAATATGCCATGTGTCAACATCCAATTCACCCACCTATCAGCCATCACTACCTAGTCATCAAATATTCCACGTCACTATACGGTTAGCTACCATGTCAGCACTATATGGACTGTACAGTCAGCAAAATTTTTTCCTATTTGGAAAAATGAACAGAATGTGATATATTTCGCATACGACATCTGTTTGATATTGTTCAAGTTGTGTTGAGTTCATAATGACGAGGTCTACACACACGTACATTTTGAAGCAATTCTGAGCACTTTGATTTTTAGGACTTCCTAGACCCATTTTGGTTCCTGGATCCATTTTGGGTCACCGATGATAAAAAATGGATGGATATGGCATGGATGTGAGTGCATTTTCCGAGTGAACACTTGGCATGGGTGACACTTCTTAACCTCTTTGACACAATATTTAAAAATAGACGGCCAAAAATAATTGGCTCGCAAATTTTTTTGGGTTGTTGCAAGATCGGATAGATGACCACCACAAGCACCACTATGGCAGTCTTTTAGAATAAATGAATATTCTTAGTGAATCAAGAAACGACCCAATATACTATCTACTCCTCAAAGATACAAAGTGTCTCCAACGATAAGGTAGTTCTTAGCTTGGTATTGTATACGTCATCGGTCATCTCTCGAAAGATATTGAGGGAACTTCAAAGTTTGAAGATAGACCACAATATCTCCATAACATGGGTCTGATGATGAGACAAGGAAAATGTGATCATCCGAAAATGAATCAACATGACTAACATCCTCATCTAACTGAGGGAAGTCGGATATCAACTATGCAAAAACTAGCGATTTCTTGGATTTTGTAGAAGAAAAATTGAGATCAAATTCTTGTAAGATGACAATCCATTTATTGTATTTTTCCCATATGATACACCTAGTAAAGACGTATTGAAATGGATTGACATTGGCAACCACAATAGTTTTCAAAAGCAATATATAGTGTCATAATCGTTGAATTGCGTGAATGGCAGCCAAAGCTATATTTTCAACATGAGAATATTTGAGTTTAGGGCCGACTAAGTTTCGACTAATATAGTAAATTACATGCTCACAGAGCTCGTCATCCTCTTGAACCAATACCATACCAATCGTCTCTTTGTACATGACGTTATAAAGCAAGTAATCTCTATTGTAGTTCAGAGACTTCGGCAAAGGTGTCGATACCAAGGCTTTCTTCAAAGCATTGAAGGATTCCTAGGCTCACTCATCCTAGATAAAAGGAGTGTCCTTCTTTAAGAGACACATAAAACCCTTAGTAATATTGGCATAGTTCACTATAAAGCATCGTAAAAAGTCAGATTTACCCTGTAAACCTTGAAGATGACGAATAGTGCGCAGGGGAGGCAATCAAAGTATTGCCTCAACCTTTAACAGATCCACCATGATCCCAGTCTCAGAGACTAAGAATCCTAGAATATGACCTGAACTAATGCTAAAGATGCATTTATGAGGGTTCAAATAGATGCGGTAATGGAGACATATTTCAAAAACTATCCAAATGTGGGTAGAGTGATCCACTCTCTTAATCATCGAGATAGGCTTCGACTATATGCTTGAGATGGTGAAATGTGAATGTCATAGCTCATTGGAAGGTTTCTCTGACATTATTAAGGCCAAAAGGCATTTTCCGGTATGCGAAAGTACCCCAAGGAAAAATAAATTCCATCTTATGTCGGTCCTCGGGCTTAATATGAATTTGGTTATACCCTAAAAATCTGTCCATAAAAGAAAAAACTTTGCTTCCCGCACACTCATTGATAATATAATCAATGAAGGGTGTCATGAAGTTGTCTTTAGGACAAGCCTTATTCAGGTCTCAAAAATCCATGCATACACGGATGGTTCCTTGCTTTTTATTCATAGGAATGGAATTGGATAACCATTTAGTCAAGGGAACCGGGTAGATAAAGCCAGCGTTAAGCATTTTTTCTACCTCTACCTTAATAGCAGAGGCCTTCCTGGGATTGAAAGCTCTAACTCATTGTCGAATAGTTTTAGCATTCGGGTAGGTTTTAATATCATGTTCGACAATTCGAGGGTCAATTCCTAGCATCTCTTCATATGACCAAGTGAATACATCGCGAAATTCTTTGAAGATCTCGGTGTAGATCAAAATTTCTCTCGACGAACAATTTGCATCGATGTATACATTTTCAACCTTACCAGGAATATGAGATATATCGATTGTGATGGTAGGAGATATACTCGCCATGTTTCCCTCGGCATAAATGTCATGTGTATCAAGTGGAACTATGGAGTGACTGACTATCTCTCTCAAGGTAGATCTAAAATCATCTTGTTTGATTCTAGCAAGCTCTGAGAGAAAATAAGAGTGATGGTGTATATCATCCCATGGCCTATCATAACCATTAATGGCCTCTACGATTGCTTCATCCGAGGGTAAAGTATCATCGAGGCAATCACGTGAGAAAGACAATAAAGTGGCCCATATGGTCTTGAGAACGAGATCCTCCTCGTCCTTCTGTGAGGCGATCAACAAAAGAGTCAATAATAGCCTAATATGTTATATCTTTTGTCGATAGTAGCATGGTCATTCAAGTATGTGACTGACCTTCACATGACGAACTAAGGAAGGTAGGGTCGAATGATCATTAAAATATGAAGTGTGGAAAGGAGCATACCTCATTGACAAAGAAGACCTACTAGACATGGCATAGATACTGGTGCCATGAAATCGAAGGTACCCATAAGGGATGAATACATTCTGACACTGATATTCTCAGTTGTCAGATGAGAATTTTTTATCACGGGGATCGACAGTCCAACAGATGCATTGGGGATAGCATACACAAAGGACAACTGGTCGATTATCATGATCTTCCCATCATGAGGAAATCATATAGTATAGAAGACGGACAATACAATTGTAGTCATATCATAAGTCCAATTACCTCCTAGTAACAAGTTATAGTTGAGGGGAACATCAACCACCTCGACATCCACATCCACTGTCTTCCCACCTAACTGGACCGGGAAGTTAGGAAGAATATCGTGAGGGAGAAAAGAATGACTATTAAAAGCAATCAACATGGTCGGAGATTGAGAGAGGGTCAGAGAGTCGAGGGATTTCCAATAGACCAGGGACATCATGCATGTTGCAACACCTTCATCAATGATAGTACGTTTGATGGTATACTTTGAGTAACCCACATGGATTTGGAATGCCACATGGTAAGGCAAGTGAGGCTTTATATCCATGATGTCAAACTTGATAACCTTAGAGCCACAGGGATCTAGAGCTCCTAACATAGATAACAAGGTCATCATTTGTGAAGGACACGTCTGGAGTACCTCCAGAGCCGACATCGCACAAGGATTTTGACCCAGATCCTCAACAATAGAGTAATTATAGGGGGCTCTAGCATTAGGATTGTGGGTAGAGAGCTTGAGTAATCCTTTCATAATATGAGGTGGGGATCTAGTTTTTTGATCTGTAAAGGCATCTCCAGAGGAGGGGGATACTCTAGACCAGGTACAGTCTATGAAGAAATTTAATCGCGAGATGGAGTGGATACAGTAACCTCAGACTTAACCATATTGATGCATAGATGGTCATCATATTGCATTGGTGGGTTTTGACTTCTACTCGTCGTATTTCAGGAATTCAAGGAGATCGAGGCCATGTGTTGATTCTGTGGAAAAGGATTACTCAACACAGTGGATAGTAGAGATAAAATCCTCATAGCTTCTGCAAGTTTGGGGAACAAGTGGGTAAGGTGATCGTCTGTACAAAGCTTGTAGGGAAACTTCACCTTTTTTTTCTTTCTTTATTTCCCTCACCAACATTATTATTTGACTTCTCATTATTACCATTTTCCTTGGTTTTATTGTTATTCTTCCCACCCTCATGATTGTTACCATGTCCTTTCTTTTTAATCCCTCCTGGTTGTTCGTTACCATTCGGGTTGGTCGACGATTGCACAGAATGTACATTTGTTGACTGAGTGGGATTCGAGGACACAGACGAAGTTGGCCCTCCTACAGGCTGGTTTAGAGACAACTATTTCAACTATCTTGTCACCATGTCTACATATTTCACATTGGTGGAGTCTACAATGCCATCGACGCGAGGCTTAGAATTTTGTCTAGGGTCATAGTTTGACCTCAGTGCGTCTGGAAGAATTTTGCATAACATCCTAGACTGAGCATATATAATATCTAACTGCTGGGATTTAAAAATCACTTCTTCCTAGGATGTAACCCCATATGTAGAAACATCCTTTGAAATATAAGGTTGTAGATACATAAGGAACCACTCTAGAAGGAATTTTGGAGGTATGTAGGCCTTGATCAACCTCTTCCATCTATGCCAATCTTGGATGTGATCAGAGATATGGGTGGCTTTCTCCTAACAGAAGGCCGATAGAAGTTATATGCCAACATCATAATGAACCGACAATTGGAAGTGGTTGAGGAAGACTAAAACCATCTGATTAAAAGTTCTATATGTCTCTCTTGGTATCTCTATGTACCATTTTGTTGCAAACCCTTTGAGGGTGCATTGAAACAATATTAAATGAATAGAATCATCGCTAAGGAAATTAGAAGAGAACCAAAGATGAAAATTAGTGACGTGATCACCAGGATCCTCACCAGTCTTGCCTTCAAATTTTATAATATCCGAAGGAAGCTTGGTGGGGATGGGGGCCCATGTTGAATCATGATGCACAGGGTCATTCATTAATATAGACAAGTTTGGAAGATTGAGCGTGGCTAGAAAATGGAGATGGGGCTGCGGCATCTGGCCCCAAGCTCTCGATAAATATTGTTGTTGGGGAATTACAGCCCATCCAGGGTTCTGGTATGCACCATATCCCTGTCTGCGATTGTAATACCTTCCTCCAAACTGATTCATGAAGGGTTGGTTGGGCACCATTCCAATAGGAACGTTATGATGAGGGTTGTAAAAATTTCCCCCAGTTGGAGTAGCTCCAGGTTAGGGTTGCCCAAGATATGAAACTGACCTCCCTCGGGTGTGAATCCAAAGGATAGATATGGATTTGTCATGCCAAATGTGTTGGTCGGAATTGGTACAGAGGAGGTATGTGTAAATGATGGACTGTAAGCAGTAGCTTGTCTACCAGGTTGACCGCTCCATCCAGGAGAATTAAGACCAAGATTAGAACCAGGGTGAAAAGGAGGAAGGCCTCCAACTGTAGAAGTCATTTGTGGGATATGAACACCGCCAAATGAAAATGGAGTATGTGGAGGAGCCATGCCCCTAATTCCAATACTAGTATTCGGATTAGATGATGGGATGGAGGATGAAAATTGCGATGTGAAATTTAGCATACCATAAGAAAAAGGGCTAGAGGCCATAGGTATGGAATGAATATTGTAGCCCGACGAGTGACGAAGGAACCCACAAGGGTTCATGGATATAGGTTAATCATTCACTATAGGTTGGACATGAGTGATGATGGGAACTTCTGTCACTACAACCATTGTGGTTGAAGGTGTCGAAGGAGTATCATTAACTATAGTGGGTATGGGAGTCAAAGGACTCACAACATATTTTTGAATCAATTCAGTACTCATCCTTGTATGATCACAAGTCCGGTAAGTGGAGGTGTGTGAACCACGTTTGACAACTTTACGCCTTTTATAAAGAAAAGACTCAAGATGCAGTGGTAATCGTAGAAAAGGTAGAGACCTGTGGGGAAGCTGGTCTAGCTCCACGATGACTCAAGACTTGAGATATAAAAATAAATCATAAAGTCAACTAGTAATCAAAGAGCACACCAAAATAAACAAAAGGCCAATATGCACACAAACAGGATAAAGTGGGTGAAAGGGGACTCCCTCCCTAAAGTAGGTATGCCTCGCCCAAGAGGAGCCTGATAATCCCTACAAAAGATCATAGGCCTCCCTCCCTAAAGTAGGTATGCCTCGCCCAAGAGGAGCCTGAGACTCCATACAAAATATCAGAGGTATCATAATCAGCTATATAGGCCCTCATGGTATTAACAACCAGTAGGTCAGATCCCCCTGGAGAGGTACTCCTCTATAAAGGTTATGTGATGTTCAACCCTTATGTAACCCAGGGTACCTGCAGAATAACCCCTGCAAGTAACCTATGTGGTACCTATGTCAAGCAACTAAGAAACCAAAATATAACCGATGCACAGGAGAACAGTCGTAAGTCAGGTCCACCGTATGGGTAAGGTAACAAAGCCTGAAACCTCAAAAGAACCGCCTATCACAGAGGTAAAGGTATGAGAAATATCCCCAAATACGAATAGATCCCCAGAAATATATCTAACACTAAGAAGGTATTAGGGGTATATCCCCTCAACCAACTTCATGTGAACTCATTCTTAACTCCAGTGTAAGTAGAGCCTCCTGACGTCACCAATTATACAATGGATTTCACCACTCCCTTAGTCAGACACATATGTTGATTTAATAGCCTTGGAGAAGTTTACTCACAAAATCCTATTCCAAGGCTCTAAATCCTAAGATAGTTTGTGCACCCTAAAAAGAAAATCATTTCTAATCAATTTTAAATTTATCAGTGTTGCTTTTAGTGGCCTTTCTTACTAAAGAAGGTGTGGTCATGAAACTGATGATGTTATGACTCAGCAAGTAAAATAAATGAATATGAATAAGATGCAAAGTCCTAACTTCAATTCCCAATAAATGATAAGCTTTTCAAAATGCAATTTTCAATTTAATTCTGTAATTCAAAATAAGATGCAATCTTTCCATATATGTACTAAGATCAATGATAAGAACCCAAAAGATCAAATGCCAACAATGCAAAATGTTTATAATTTTTGTATTTTCAATATAAAAGAATGAAAATGCAAGGACTGAACAACAACTTGATATAAAAATTCTAGTGTATGTAAACAGAGACAAACTAAGTAGGATATCAAGAAGCAAACACCCAACCCAAGATGCAAGGACAATCAATGAAAAGGATGATGAGAAATAAAAACCGCCCGAAAATTCAACCAAAGAAAGGTTTCCTATCACTTTGTAGTCACTTAATAGTCATAAAAGAGACCTAAGAAGACTAAAAAACCATAAAAAAATACCCAACAAACATCAAACTCAGAAACCAAGCATAGACGAATGATGTATGTGACTTTTCAGGAGAAAACCGTGTATATACGCTTCCTACAGAATGCCATCACGCGTATGTACACGACTATCAGGAAAAAACCCACATATATATATTAAAACACTGTCAGGTTAAGGATAAGGCTAAGAAACTCAGACTTAAAATGAACATAGGTTTTCAAGAAATCAGACGACAAGAAACTCGATATAAACGAGAGCAATCAAAGGAGAAAAACACTCCAAACCCTAAAAACAAGATTTTATCCCCAATATGGTTGCCAATTCTGTTACGAGGAAAATTTCTCTATGGCATGGGGTAAACCACAACGAACGGAAATGAATGTAGAAATCAACTCTAATATCAAGTATTCTATATAAACAAATATGCTAACAAGACAATATAAAGATCCTACCTCATCCAAACATTCAATGAAGTCCACCATTGAGCACTTCACTCAAAGTAATACACCTGCAACTTGTCCTCAACAAACAAGATACACAAGCATATTGTGATAATATATAAAGTTATCACATTCAATAATATAATCCATCTGATCCAGATGGATATCGGCGGTCACCCACCTTTTCCAACTGGCTCAAATAGTTTTCTAACAATTTTGGCAATTTACTATTTTTAGCAGTTTTAACTTCCGGGGCCATTTTGAGGGCCTAAATGAAGGTTTTTCTATATCAAGATCCTCAATGATAGCCAAAGGCATGATTGATCCCCCAAAATAAATCCCCTCGATGATACCTTTCCAACAGGCTATCACATGCCTAAAACGGAGATTGTATGCAAAAGTTATGACCCCGGGAAGTTGATGTACTAACTTACCCAAATGGGGCCCACATGACTTTTGGCGCTTCATCTCCTAGGGTTAGGATTTTGGATGTCTAGGGGTTTTGGCATTCTTTTTTATTGTAAAAAGGCCTTTAGAGCCTCATTGTAATGTTCTTCTTGCGAATGAGCACAACCGTCACATCTCTTCTCAGAGATAAGCCGCCACCATTCCATCAAGCTTGTTTTCACTGCATTCTACAGTTTCATCTTATTTCATTATTGAATAGAAAACTAGTTTTACTGTATCTCTCTTATTTTGTGCTAAGAATCTATTAATAATCTGTATTCATTTCGTTCTTCTCATAAAATCTAGATCACCATCAATATTTATAACAAATATGCCCATGGAATAACAATTCAAATATTTGCAAGATATTAATTGGACAAGAAATGAGTATTTCTATTAAAATTTAATTAGCAGAAGTGTATGAATGACAAACTTCTATGTCGGTAGGTTCAGAACCGAGAAACTAATTCCCTTCCAGTTG
>JASDQU011179785.1:3275-26129 GCA_032191745.1 Picea mariana
GATTGTAGTTGAATCAGTAATCTTTTTACTCTATCAAAAGTGGATAAACCATAAAATCTTTCTAAGGAGTTAAAATAAACCATAAAATTTGATTTAAGGAGTGAAAATAAACCATAAAATAGTTCAATAGCACCAAATTACTAAATCACACAGAAAAATTTTAAGTACTAACCTTAAAAATCTCAGTTATGTAGAGTCTAATCAATTCAATGTTTCTCTTCTTGAAAGAGAATTGAAATCAAGATTTCATAAAAAACCAGAACACCATTGCATCAGAACACCCGAACGATTTTCGCAACTGTAGAAAATGATTGTCGCAACTATAGAAAATTTGTCGTAACTGAGATATATATAGGATTGATTTGCCGTAAATGATCGTCACACGTGCCATTGTTGGTCGCTATAGCGACTAACTAGGGGTTGGTTGCTCTATCGACCAACTTTCATTGTTAAAATGACCAACTTGGAAGGTTGGTCGGCGACCAACATTTGGACCTCGAAAAAAAAAAGTATATTTAGTCCAAAAAAAGAAAAAAAAATATGACGAAAATTTAAACAGTCGTAATATTTCATCATAATTTACACCCAATGTAGTAGTGTCAAAAATTGGTCAAGGGCCAACAACTATTTTTGCAATGATCCGACAATTGGGACCGCCAACATTTTTCATCATGTTTACAAGTGTCGAGCATTGCTAGGATCCATTGGTGGTTGTCACATCTGACTTTCATAGGAACAGGAAATGTAAAAAACAAACCAATACACTGGAAAATAATGGCATTGACTACCTCATAAGAAAAGACCCGGTGACATGTACTCGCTACTATAGACATAGAATGAATGCTTTGAGACAATTGATATGCCATGATGAAATGTTTTTCGGAAAAATATCGAACTATTTTTTTGTGACTGAATTCCAGAATAGGGAGAATGAGCATGACCACGCATTGTTGTGGATAGAGGGTGCATCGGTCTATGGAGATGAAAAAAATTCACAGATTGAGCAGTTTGTGGACAAATGCATAACATGCAACACAGATCATTTGGATCTAGAACTTGCCAAAGTTCATAGACATTATCATACAAAAAGTTGTGTAAAATGAAAAAACTCACATTGCAGATACAACTTCCCCATGTCGCCAATGAGAACAACAAGAATCATAGAGCCACTTAGTTTAGAGAACAATGTTGTCATTGAGAAATCTAAATCCTTGTTCTCATTTCTAGAACAATGAGAGTTTGATGAGTTGATGAGCTTTGATGACTTCTTGACAGAGCTAAATCTAACAGAAGATGAGTACATCCAAGCCATACAATGTACGCTTAAACAACCAACAGTTTTCCTTAAACGAAAAATTTCTCATATCTGGAACAACAGTTTCTCCAAGGACATGCCAGTTATGTGGAATGAAAATACAAATGCGCAGTACGTCCTCAATGCATATGTTGCAGCATCGTATTGTACCTCGTATATGGAAAAGGTTGACAAATCTATGACAAGTGCATTCAGAAGAATATGCAAAGAACATGAAATAAGTCATATTGATGTTATACAAATGATATGTACACTTGGTAATACATTACTTAATCTTCAACAAATGTCTGCTCAACAAGCAGTCCACATTGCACTTTTCCTGCCCCTCAATTGTAGTTCAAGAAAATGTATCTTCATAAACACATCTCCACTTGAGAAACCCACATTTGTGCTTAAACCACCGTCTTTGCTAGAACAAGAACCTGACAATTCATAGAACGTGATATATCGCTCTATTATTGATTATTACCTCCAGCATCCATCTCCTATTAAGCATATCTACTTAGCAGAATTTGTATTGCATTACAAAAAAAATGGTGCGCCCATATCAAATAGAAAAAAAACCCTCTGTGATACGGTTTGTCAAATACAACAAACATATTGACTATGAAATCTATTGTAGAGAAAAACTATTGTTATACGTTTCGTTCGATGAAAATGAAAACACATTAAAACATAACTTCCCTACATGGGAAGCTGCGTATGTTTCCTCTGAGACTATAGTGAAAACCAATGAATCTAGATTTACTTACAATGTTAATCCAACATGGGGTGATCTAGAAAGTATAGTTAATGAACTAGAAAACCTTGACAATCTTGATGAGACATTCAGAAACCGAAAAACAACTAGAACTCCCTGCGATTCCTATGACTTGCAAGTAGATTTGCCTCATCCTCGGGCAGGCATCATTGAAAAACGTATCAATCTTGGTTTTTCTTACAGGTGAATCCCCCTGCAGACAAGTGGATTCCCTCTTGGTCTCTAGACTCCTAAGGCCAAGATAGAAAAGTGCTTAACATGGACATTGACATCCTTTTAGGTCTAATCAAGCTAATATACGAAGGAGAAGAAGAAATATATGTACCTTATTAACAATGTTTGTCCTTGCAAAGTCCAGCCTGAGCTTCGATCCTGAGATCCCTGATAGATCTTGTAGAACAAACAAGGATACAATGGAATTCCTACTCTATTGAGATTAGCTCAAATATAGATCCATCTACTGTAGACAAATTCATGTGGAATGAACATAAATTTGAAAGAAACATGCCAAGCATTGATTATTAATGAGAACAAGTAAAAGTACTTACAATCCTTTGATGAAGGTGCAACAACTTCTTCCAGTTCTCCTTTTCCAACCCCTTGCTCAAGTAATCTACACTGATTGCTTTGATGACATCTCACTCATGAGATCATAAGTTCCCTATCTCCAATCTTTTCTGTCAATACCACTTATAGGATCATAAGTTTGGTATCAATATCTAGTCTCCATTGTACCCTTAACCTTGGAGAAATCCTCCTTATATAACCTTGGAGAGGCCCAACCACTTGAGAGATCTTTGGGATAAGTTGAGGATTCGTCTCCTTCAGTTGAGGATCTTCCCTAAGATCCTGCCTTGACCCAAGATTTGAACCCAACTACCTTCAGATATTGAGGGGATTGTCCCCTAATTTCCTCCAACAAACCAAAAATTCGCTCAGAAAGGGTAGCGCTCCCACAAAAGGGTGCACAGGGCGCTCAAACACTCCCCCAAAGAGGACCAAGGAGTGTTAGCACTCCCTGACAGTGGGTAGGGGAGCACTCCTCTCCAAAATCCATATTTGAGTGGTTTTTCCAATGGAAAAAAACTTGTACTTCTTGTCAACTAATTTCTCTTTTTCAAAACTAGTCTTTGAGGTGTATTAAGTGTCCTTATGATTTCATTAGAAGCACAACATAGGCAATATGGCAGTATGATGTTTGTGACACTTGCAACACTTGTAGTCAATATGTGACACTTGCGGACAAGATGCGACACTTACAACACTTGTAATGACGACACTTGTGACACTATCGAAGTGAGTAATTTTGAGGTGTAACAATTTTCAAGTGACAAAACATCATTTCCTTATTGAAAATAATGAATACCACAGAATCAAGCATATGTTGAATCGAAAACAGCAAACAATTCTAAAAGAAATTGCGCTTAAAAAATGCTTGAACATGCACACTCATGTGCACTTGTTCCTTGCAGGAAAAGTAGGAATAGGAAAGACATTCACAATGAAAGAACTATTCCAAATGCTTATACGAATCTATGATTCAAACAATTTCTTTGATCCTATGAAACCAAAGGGCCTAATATTTGCATACACAGGAAAGGTTGCATATAATCCAGGTGGAGGAACAGTCCACTTTGCATTTTTTATGCCTTTTAACAAGTCACAGTTTCTTCCACTCAGCAAGGAAATGATAGATACCTTGTCTAAGATTTATGATGAACTACAACTTGTCTTTATAGATGAGGCATATTTGATTGGAAGTCACTTCTTGTATTCCATTGACAACCAACTATGAAGCATAAAACATGTGCACACGAAATACTTTGGAAACATTGACATGACATTATGTGGGGATCTTTACCAGGCACAACCCATCCAAGATACTTTGAAATTTGAAAAACCCATGGTTAACATGAAAACAGTGATGCATGACTTCTGGAGAGACAATATTAAATGCTTTTAATTGCATACTACAATGCACCAGACAGATGAAACATTTATTGCAATTCTGAATAGAATGCGGACAAACAGCCAAACAGATGATGACTTAACATATATCAATTTGAGGTGCTTGTGACCTGCACCAACAGACCCAACCTTCCCTTACTTGTTCTACACAAATAGGGATGTTGCAATGCATAACAAGTACATGCTATTTCTCATGCCTAGAAATGATATCATCATCAATTCAATTGACCTAGAAGAAGACAACCATGGAAATGTGCCACGTCATGAACATACAGCCACTTTACCTTTGCAACTTGTCATGAAATTAGATATGATGATTTAAATATATGCCTACAACTATGATTCGATGGATGGCTTGGTTAATGGTGCAAATGGAATACTCAAAGGCTATACCAAAACAAAAAAACTTGATGTCCTCTGGATTAAGTTCCATGAACCGCATATAGGAAAGTGACAAGCAAACAAGTTGGCTTATCTATATGATTCAAACACTGCAAGTGATTGGACACCTATCTTGTGAATATCAAAGCCAGTATCGACATCAGCAAAGATAGATTGACTGAAGATTCGAAAAAAGTTTCCAATTAAACTTGCATGTGCACGTACATTCCACAGATCGCAAGGACTAACACTTGATAGTGTTGCATTTCAGCCTGCTGGAATTCGAATACATGGACTTGTGTACACAACATTGTCCCATGTCAGAAGTATAGACTCCTTGTATTTACTAAGCCCTGTTACAAAAGATAACTTCAAAGTCAAACAAAAAGTTGATATTGAAATGCAATGGCTCAAGATTACCGCAAAGTGGCATCTACAGTATGATTACCAATCCATACAAAAAAACTCATCTATATCAATTCTCTCACTTAACACACGGAGCTTACGTGCACACATGGATGATATACTCAATGACTATGACACAATGCAATGTGATATTATGTGCCTTCAGGAACATACATGGCATTATGCATGCAAAAAAAACAATTTCCAAATCGCAATTGCATATCAAGTTACATTACACATGGGGTGATGATATTGGTGAAAAAACATGTAACAGTTTTGGAGCATATACATTTCAAGGAAAAGAATGTTGAGATGGTGCTTGCAAAAGTATTTTTCCATGGATCAGAAATTGCAATACTGAATTTGTATGCTTCTCCCCATGAAACATTCTCCAACAGACTAAACGTTCTTTCCAATGCATTAGACCATTTGCATCTGAACGAAACCAATGTCGTTGTAGGAGACTTCAATATTGACATGCTGCAAAATAATGCCAGAACAAAAGAATTGGAAAAACACATGTGCAAATACAGTCTCCGCTTTCTTTTGAACAACACAAGCCATGTACAAAACGCGCTTATTGACCATGTAT
The DNA here is from genome assembly GCA_032191745.1 of Picea mariana. Taxonomy (NCBI): domain Eukaryota; kingdom Viridiplantae; phylum Streptophyta; class Pinopsida; order Pinales; family Pinaceae; genus Picea; species Picea mariana. The sequence continues at coordinate 8,697 of JASDQU011179785.1, forward strand.
GGTCGAATGTGCCCATTTCTCAATACAGCGTCTTTATCTTAGACACATGCTGGTCTGATCACGATACAATTCATATTGCACTTGAATTATGATATATACATCAAACATATTGCAAAATCATATTTCTATGTTTCAAAGCATATATGTCTAGCTTGTTGCGGAAAACCAAATTATCCAACTTCTTAGTTTTCCCTGGTTTGTACACATACTAGTCTGATCATCATATAATTGGTATTGCACTTGAATTATGAAATATACATCAAACATATTGCAAAATCATATTTCTATGCTTCAAAGCATATATGTCTATCTTGTTGCAGAAAATAGAGATATCCAACTTCTTAGTTTTCCCTGCTTTGTAATTGATTTTGGGCACATAATTTTTTTACAAAAAAATTTATATATACACAATCATGGATGAACAAAAAAAAAAAAACGATGCATTCTTCTAACACTATCTATTACTCTATTCCTTTTATTCTATTTTATTTAATCTATGTACATATTACTTGTTTTTTTCTTTACATGTCAACTTATGTTCATGTCCATTTTGTTTTGTACTTTTTTTCATAGAAACAAATAGGAAAACTAGACATGGCAAAGAAATCTTAACCAGAAATGTAGAAGAATCCATGAAAAGGTGCATATTTCTACCCGTGTTCCATATCCAATAGTTTTTCAACTACTCTATCTATATTTGTTGCACTTGTTTGCAGCGGTGTTTTTTTTCCACTTGGATACTCCATATCTTCATGTACATTAACTTGTCTTCATGTCAATTATGTTTTTCTATGTTGCTATCTTGAAATAAATAAATTTGTACTCGATATTTTTTTTCATGTGTTCTTGCGTAGCAGCTTGCTTTCATGTCCATTGTATTCTCTGTATTGCTACATTGAAACAAGAACACAGTAATTGGGCACAAGGATGGAGCCTTATGTGCCATATCTGAAAAAGATGGAGTCCAATGTGCCACAACAAATACAATGCGTATGCCTGAGACTAAGAGGTATGGTTACAAAAAACTCTTATCTGCATACGTTGTCCAAGTTGTCCAATTTAGTTTTAAAAAATTACCTATTTCATTTGTTTGGAAAGTGGAGACAAAAATTTAATTTCAAAAATTATTCACTAATGTAATTTACTCTATTTGTACACAAGCATGGAATGAGGAAGCGGTCGGTCGGACTCCTGATAAATTATAGCTTTATATAAATTACTATAAATCTTGGTAAAATGTTATAGTATTATATAAATTACTAAATCTCATGTTGCAGTCGGTCAGACTTGTGATACATAAGCATGGCTATAAATGTGAACTTGTGAATCCGCCAACCACGCACCATGTCACATCTATTTTATACTATATTTCTATTTTATTTACTCTATATACATATTCATTTCTTTTTTCTTTACATGTCAACTTATGTTCATGTCCATTTTGTTTTGTACTTTTTTTCATAGAAACAAACAGGAAAAATGGACACAGCAAAGAACTCTCAACCAGAAATGTAGAAGAATCCATGCAAAGGTGCATATTTCTACCCGTGTTACATATCCAATAGTTTTTCATTTACTATGTTTGTATTTGTTGCACTAGTTTGCAGCTCTATTTTTTTCTCCTTGGATACTCCATATCTTCATGTGCATTAACTTGTCTTCATGTCAATTCTATTTTTTGTGTTGTTATCTTGAAATAAATAAATTTGTACTCCATCTTTTTTTTGATGTGTTCCTGCATAGCAGCTTGCTTTCATGTCCATTGTATTCTCTGTATTGCAACATTGAAACAAGAACATGGTTATTGGGAAGAAGGATGGAGCCTTATGTGCCACATCTGAAAAACATGGAGTGCAATGTGTCGCAGCAAATACAATGCGTATGCCTGAGAATAAGAGGTATGGTTACAAAAAAACTTTGATCTGCATACATTGTCCAATTTTTCCAGCTATATGCTTTTCCCACAGTTGATGTGTTTCCATGGCTTGATAATTATCACACTAACTGTTGTTCTGTGAGGCATAGAGTTCTTTCCTCCCTTTCTTTTTCCTCTTCTATACTTATTCGTTCTCCCTTTTCTTCTTCCCCTCTATTATCCGTTTATGATTCTATACTTAGTCCCATGTCTATGCTCGCGGGTTCCCAGGATGGAGGAGTGACAGAATCCATGTCCATCTATGTCTTTACATCACGAGTCCGACCGAGTGCCGTTCATTTTTATAGTTGGCGAATTTTATGGCCACGGGTTTGTGCGTAGGTGCCATCGAACTTTCATGCCTTGTGTTCGCAGTATACATCTTGCACCCAAAACTTCGGTGATCTACAATTCGACCCCAGATTCAAACCCCCAGGCCTCAGTCTACCTACGATGACTCTATCTGAATGCTTGCATATAAATGTGTTAAGTCATATATTTAGTCTATTGCTTGTTGAGATAGATATAAACACATCTCTTTTATCTTGAACCAGGGTTTGTTGAGCTCCAACTATATTCCATGGCTGAAAATATTTTTCCCATGGTTGATAGTTTCCCAATTCGTTTCCACACTTAGCCAATTTTATGGCCGCGGGTTCCCCCAATGCATTATTGAACTATCATGCCCCGTGTTCGGATATACATCTTTCACCCAAAACTCTGGTTATCTACAATTCGACCCTGGACTCCTCAAACTCGCAAGCCTCACTCTGCCTATGATAACTTTGTATGACCGCCTCGCCTTTCCATACTTAAGACCAAGTGTTGTTTTATGACGCATAAAATTCTTTAATCCCTTTGTTTTTCTCTTCTATACTTGTCGCTTTTCCCCTTTTTTTCTTCCCCTCTATTATTCATTTATGCTTCTATACGTAGTTGCATGTCTATGCTCACGGGTTCTCGGGGTTGCAGACTCAGAAATTCTATATCCATCTATATCTTCACATCACAAGTCCGACGGACTTCTTTTACCAAAGTACCAAATCATCTTTCACTCCCCTCCATCCCTGCCACCTTTGCCCCTTCCCAATGCAAATTAACTATGATTTTACTAGTGACAACTCACCACAAATGTTCAAAAAGATTGGCATTAATAAGCGGAAAGATCGAGGACATCTCCCATTAAAATTAATTAATGGAAGAATATTATGAAATATGATTAGTTTCTTTCTGTAAATCTTGAATTCATAAAAAAATGTTGGTTTTTTTTTTTTAAGGCGTCATCATAGCAAGAATGCAATATTGTGTTGGCCCACTGTCATCTACAAAGGTGTTGACATGATACCCCTCTTTACTATTGTGCATATATTACAGTTTCGCATATTTGAGAATATGCTTGCATATGAAAATTTTGCTCCAGCCTTCCAATTTGAACATAGTTTGCATTTGGGCCACAAAGAACACTAATAAAATAAAATAATATGAAAATTGTTTAAGTAAATATAACAAATTATCTTCTAACTTAAACCTGATTTTTTTAAGATCCAGCTATATTACATAGGTGGCAATGTTTTCCCCGCTTTTCCATACTTTCTCGATTTCCTTGCCATCTTCGCACACTTTCCCAGTGCAAATTGATTACGCTTTTATTAGCTTTGAAAATATTGGCATTAAAAGGTGAAAAGGCCGAGGAAAACTCCCATTAAAACACATTGAACCAAGATTTATCGGAGATTATATTATGATGTTTCAGCGTCCATTTTAAATACAATGAGGAATAAAATGAACGTTTTCATCACCTATTGTTGCAGCCCACATCATTTCTGTGGAGATACGTTGAATATTTTTGGGCGTGAGGACCAAAGTTTTCAGTGGTCCATAGATTATGACTACTACTCGTCCACTTATGCCCAGAAGAAAGTTATGTTGACATCTGAAATTACAATAGCAGATTATGTCCCTGATTTTTTTTACTTCAAGGACTTGGTCATGTGTTGCGCCGAGAACTATATTCTGAACCAGCGGACTATCCAGATGGGAAACCATTCCCAAGTATTCCTATCGCCTCAAGTATTTTGAAAGATGTTAACACTTCTCGACCCAACACCTACTTTCAAGGGTGAGAATTGCAGACAGTTCTTAAAGAAGCATGGTAATGAATTGGACCTCTTGTCGAAGTTCTTACAGAACCCAGCACACGCTCCCCAGGACATAGCCATATTACAGGTTAGTGCATTTAAATACCTTTTTCGGCAAATTGCATGGCTTTTCACAAGGATAACGAGACAAGAAAGTGCAGTCGGCATCTCTCGAATGATTTTGTATATTTTATATTTAACACTCAAGGAACAAACCATATTCAATTGTGATAAGTTAATTTCCATTGAAATATCTTCCCTATTATTGCAATACAGAAAGCAGAAGAAATCATTTATGTCATCTTATTTAATTTTCGTCATGGTGAATTGCTATCCATTTCCTGGACTATCTATGCGTAAGAAGTTGAACTCTGGATTTGACCCAGTAACATTCCCGTGCCAGATATTATGGAGACACGATGCTTGCCAACATTTTTATAAAGTCTTTAATGATTGTGTTTCAGTTTTTAAAGAATTGATATTTGGAAAGTATTTTCCCGGGTTCTCTGGCCAGCTGACAATCTTCTTGGATAAGAAGGGCACACTAGAATTAATGGAGAACTATAATGTTATAAGTATTTTTGGGTCTAAACAAAATCCTTCCTTCCTTCCATGTCACATATCGGGTAGAATGTTGTTTGCTAGAATAGCAAGGGAGTACATCTACTGGTTGCATCTTTTCCATGAAAATAAAAAAGTCAATTCATATCTCTGCCTTGGAAATTCGAGGATTTCATGGTCAGGAACCATTTCAACAGTTCTTTCACTGACACTATCCCGAATGAACTCGGTGCCAATACCAATGATTCGCACAAGTAGAACTGAAAAGGCCCAGGTGAAAAAAGTGCCCAATCCCCGATCGCCACACCCAAGACCATAGCATCTCGTAGTAGTACTCCAACGACCTACCCAAGTAACAAACTCACACACAGTTATTCAGGCGGAGGAGGAGATAAGAACCCTCCCTCCAGTAAAAATGAAAGTTGTCACAAACTTCCCGTGAGCAAAAAATGGAAAACAATAGTCCAAGAACAACAGGGACTGAGGAGCGAAATTGATATCCACGATATCTCCCTGGAAGATATGGATCTAGAAATTGACATTGACAAAATGTTCCCTAACGAAAACCACCTAGAAAGAACTGCTCCGCACAATCCTGGGATGGAAATAATTGGCATAGATACATTGGACGAAGAAGAGTCTTTTGCATTTCAGAGCGTTGATTTTTACAGCGAATCAAAAAAATTGATTATTGAAAAGAGAGATGTAAAGAAAAAGAAAGGGAAATCTTGTTCATAGATCAACCTACGCAACATGCTCCCTTCCAAGATCTCCCATATACATAGAGCAACCAGAGATGCTCTAGACAACTCTATTAGCGGCCTTGAAATGGAAAACGTCATGTTAAAGGAGCAAATCAAATAATTGGAGGCAACTCTAATGCCTCTTCCCCTATTTTTTACTCCTTTGGCAATGGTCAGGCCCACCACACTTGTGCCAAAGTTAAAAGGATCAGCAAGCCTTCCCACATCAGCCTGAGGCTATGTGGAAAAGAATATAAGCAGAAGAATGGAATTAATAACAGAAGCTTGGGAGATGTCAAAGAATATGGTCTCTTTTGGAACAAGAGTGCATGCTTTTCATGAGTAACTGCAAGCAGATCTCAAGAACGAGCAAGGTTTCTACCTCAATGCAATTTTACCATTTGGTGTTAAAGTTACCGGTATGATGGAATTTAGAAGAAGACGGGAGGATCTCCCTTCCCTAGATCGAATAGACCAACTAAACGCATGCTAGAAATAAAATTTAAGGAACCTGATTAGTATCGTTCAAGAATGTAGCCAGACCATATCTAGAAGAGACAAATTGTTCGATAAGCTAACTGAGATAGATCTAGATGCCATCACCGATGAATTCCAGGACCCGAAATTGATATTCAACTCGTTGTTTTTAACCAAGCAAGCATTTGATGATCAAGTTCATATCTATAAAACATTCTCATTTGAAAATTTCTATGGCATTCTTGAATATGGTGAAGATGACGTGAAAACATGGCTAGTCGGTTATGTGATTAAAAACCAAGGTATTCAACAAGCATTGCACAACTTGTCTATTGATCTAAGGGACTTGGAAAGTGAATTATTCAATATAAAAATACGGCATGAAATCAACATGGTGCCCATGAGGAGCTACATCAAAGAATGGTTCAAAAAGGTTGTTGACCAAATTACCAATGAAGGTCAAAGCCGAAGAAATCCATAAAAGGACTTCAGCAAGAAAATGACAAGGCATGGGACACCATTATAGTAAGTTGATATTGATTACATTATTTTGTCTTCATCTGCTAATCTAACAAAGCTTTAACCGAGATCTGGCAATTTTCTCTTTCTTCTTGCCAGGTTTTGTTGTTTTCCATCTCCGACTTTCTTCTTTCTACAAACTTCATTCTTGTACATCTTTTCTTTGTAGTCTACGGCAATCCCAATCAGATTCATTCTCGCAAAGGAATTTTTATTTCACAGAATATGTATTGAACTATATATTTTTTTACAAATTCGAAGACAATTGTTTTTGGGAAATAGTCTCAAATGTATTTTGTGACTCGGTTTATCTAAATATAAATATTTGACATTATTCTATGGTGATCTTCAATGTTTGGTGTTGTTGTTTTAAATTTGTATTTATTCTTAAAATTAACTCATTTCCCTGTACATGTTCATGTTATATATTGTGCATATATTGCAGCTTCCTATATTTCATAATATTCTTCGATATACAAAATGTAAAGTCATATATTATTTTCTCTATTGCTCATGGGTTTGAGCAAAAAATGTGAGCACAAAAAACCATTCACATTCGAACATGGTTTACATTTGGACCTCAAATAATCTATTAAGATACATTAATATGAACACATTTTAAATAAACAAAAACAAAACCCCTTTAAACTTCAACCTGACTTTCTCGGAATCCTGGATTGCCCACGAGTTGACTGGTTAGCGGACTACCAAATCCTCATTTTCATCTATATCTTCACATTAGGAGCCCGATCGACTACCATCCCTTTCAACACTTAGCTAATTATCTCACTGCGACGTCCCAACTTAGCGCTATCGAATTCTTATCCTGCATGTTTCGTGATATACATCTTGCACCCAACACTTATGTCATATACATTTTTCACCCAACAATTCCATGATACACATTTTGCAGACAACATTTCTGTCATTTGCAATTCAACCCGGACCACTGGAACTCGCAAGCTTCATTATACCCGGGTTCACAACTTTCGAAAAAATGACTAAGTAACGAGAAAGATAAAGTACATTTTGCACCCAAAAATTCTATGATACACATTTTGCAGACAACACTTCCGTCATTTTCAATTCGACCCCAGACCACTGGAACTCACAAGATTCACTATACTCGGGTTTACAACTTTCGGAAAAACGACTAAGTAACGAGAAAGATAAAGTACAGGGAAAAGAGAAACGGGAATTTGATTAAGTATAGAAGACGAAAAAGAAGGGTTAGTATATTCATATATGTAATAGATATCCCATTTCCTGGCAAGATATTTTCTTGCATGCTTCTGGAAAAGTTATATATTTATTTCATATACTTGGAAAGAAGTGCGAAGGTGGCAGGCACAGAAAACAACGACTAGGAATTGGAAATTGTCTGGACCCGCCAACACGATGATCTGCGAAGGAAATTATCATGCAAAGCGGTCGGAAGGGCTTCAAAATAGGCTGACAAGGATTCCCAAGGAGACGTGAGGCCCCAACGGTCAAATTGTATTGATTGGAACTTTTAAGTGCAAAGTGTGTAACACGGAAGAGGGGTTGATGTAGGAGTCTGGAAGTCAATTTGTATATCACGGAAGCCGGGGGGTTGTTTATATATGTAGGAGTTCGCATTTTTATTTCAAAGAATATGTACTGAACTATATATTTTTTTACAAATTCAAAGACAATTATTTTTGGGAAATATTCCCAAATGTATTTTGTGACCCACTTTATCTGAATATAAATATTTGAGGTTATTCTATGGCGATCTTCAATGTTTGGTGTTGTTATTTGAGATTTGTATTTCTTCTTAAAATTAACTCATTTCCCTATACATGTTCATGTTCTATATTGTGCATATATTGCAGCTTCCTATATTTCATAATATTCTTCGATATACAAAATGTAAAGTCATGTATTTTTTTCTCTATTGCTTGTGGGTTTGAGAAAAAATTGCAAGCCCAAAACACCATTTAGATTTGAACATGGTTTACATTTGGACCACAAATAATCTATTAAGATACATTAATATAAATAAATTTTAAATAAAAAAAAAAAAAATCCCTTTAAACTTGAACCTAACTTTCTCGGGCTCCTGGATTGCCCGTGGGTTGACTGGTTAACAGACTGCCAAATCCTCATTTCCATCTATATATTCACATCATGAGGCTGACTGACCACCGTCCCTTTCAACACTTAGCCAATTATCTCACCTCGGCATCCCAACTTAGCGCTATCGAATTCTTATCCCGTGTGTTTCATCATATACATTTTGCACCCAACACTTTCGTCATATACATTTTTCACCCAACAATTTTGTGATACACATTTTGTAGATAGCACTTTCGTCATTTGAACTTTGACTCCGGACCATTGGAAATCACAAGATTCACTATACTCGGGTTCACAATGTTTGGAAAAACGACTAAGTAACGAAAAAGATAAAGTACAAGGAAAAGAGAAACGGGAATTTAGTTAACCATAGAAGACGGAAAAGAAGGGTTAATATATTCACATCTGTAATAGATATCCCATTTCCTGGCAAGATATTTTTTTGCATGTTTCTGGAGAATTTATATACTTATTGCATATACTTGGAAAGAAGTACGAAGGTGGCGGGCACAAAAAACAGCGACTAGAAATTGGAAATTGTCTGGACCCACTAACTCAACAATCCGCAAAAGAGATTGCAAGAATTTGTTGTGGAAAGCGGTCGGACGGGCTTCAAAATAGGCTGAAAAGGATTCCCGAGGACACGTGAAGCCCCGACGGTCAAATTGTATTGATCGAAATTCCAGAAGTCAATTTTTATATCGCAGAAGCCGGGGGGTTGTTTGCAGGTCAAGGAACACTAGAACTACACTCCACCTGTTCGGGAATCCGCAAGCGAAAAATCCGGGTAAGTATGTAATTGGAGGTGCAAAATTCCAAGAAATGGTGAAATATGGAAAGCGGACGCAGGGGCTTCAAAATGGGGTGACAAATATGTATCACATAGATGATATGATGTGGGAGTGCAGCAGTAAATTTGTATATCGCAGAGGTTCGAGTGTTGTTTGCAGGTCACGGAACAATGGAAGTGCATTATAGAGCCTGCCTGTCTGGGAATCTGTGATCTGAAAAGTGGCTAGAAATCCAATGGCTAGCAGTCGGTTGGATTCGCAATATAAAACCATGAGTGCAAATTTGAATCCGTGAGTCTGCCAATGCACACATTGAGACATTTTCGGAAAAATGGTTAAGGAGAAAGAGAGAGTAGAGGGGAAAAAGAAATGGGAATTTGGTTTATATTCAAATTTTCAATAAATATTCCATTTCCTAGCAAGATCTTTTATGTATGTTTCTGGAGAGGTTGTATACAGATTGCATATACTTGGAAATAAGTCTGAAGGTAGCGAGCACAAGAAACATCAACTAGAAATTGGAAATTTCATGAACCCGCGAACTCGATGATCCATGAAAGAGATTTCAATAAATGGTTAAGTGTGGAAAGCGCTCAGACGGGCTTCAAAATAGGGTGACAAGGATACTAGAGGATACGTAAGGCCCTTACTATCAAATTGTATATATCACAACATTTCAGTGCAAAATGTGTAACACGGAAGAGGGTATTCCTGCCATCCTCAATGCATACTCATTCTTCTTTTACTAGTGATAGGTTCTCTTATTGGCATCAACAAGCAAAAAAAACGTATTCAATGGCAATTTACGGGAGCCCGACCAACCCCCAGGTTGGTGCTATTATACATCTTGCACCCAAAACTTGCGTTAATATGCATTAATATAATATGATAGCTCTATCGAATTCTTATGCCCCATATTCTATGATATACATGTTGCACACAACACTTATGTGATATACATTTTGCACCCAACACTTCCATCATTCACAATTCGACCCCAATTCACAAAAATTTCAAACCATTTATCACCCTCTTCAATCCCCGCCACATTCCCTCCCTTCCCAATGCACAGTCGTTATGCTTTTACTATTGACAACTCAGCATACAGGTTCTCTCATTTGCATTAATAAGAAAAAAATGCATTCAAGTATACGGGAGTCTGACCCACTATCATTGCTTTTCATACCTACTTGAAGGGTTGTCGTAACTGAACTTTCCTTCCCCCTTTTCCATGATATACATATTGTACCCAAAACTTCGGTGATCTACAATTCCATAGTTATCCAACTTTATAGAATTCGATCTTCGGGTTGGAGCTATTATAGATCTTGCACCTAGAAATTCTGCCATCTACAATTCTGTGATGCACATATTCCACCGAAAACTTTTGTACTATACAATTCATCCATCTCACAAGCTTCGGTCTACCCATCTTCACAAATATTTCAAAGCATGTATCATTGCCTTCCATCCCCGCCACCTTCTCACCCTTCTGAATGCACATGGATTATGCTTTTACTAGTGACAACTCAACACACATGTTCAAAAGAGATTGGCACTTCTTTTCTTAGTCACAACTCGCCATACAATTTTTCTTAACAATATTACTCGACTCTCCCCATTTTCCAAAAATAACCTTATAAGCTACTTGGAAAGGACTATGCTGCCACACAACACTTGTCTTTATAAGTGACTTTAGGTTTCTAGGGATAAACTTAATAAGTAGATAAAGTGGAAGCTTATTTAAGAGATTCAAAATCTATAAAGACAAGATGTAACAATGAAGTGAATAGGTTTTATATTAGTTGAATGGAGAGGTAATTCTATAATGGATCGGATGTATGGATAAGATGTATAACATTCTTTATTATAATTAAAAATAGTTTTAAAACATTCAATAATATAAAAAGAAAAATTAATAAAAGAGTAATAAGTATTAATTATGTCAATAGGTGTCCTCTTATTGACAAATGATGGATTAATCAATCTTTTGATTAGAAACCCTAATCTTATGGTCAAGAATTAAAGATGTTGGCATATTCTTATCGTCTCCTCTAAATCAATGGCTTAGATTTACAACATTAACGTCCTTCCATTTATGAATGCATACATTTATCATTACTTAACTTGTTTACTATTTCACATTTACTTAATGGGATTAAAAAATTACTTTGATGGCTTATCAATTGCCACAGAGCATACTTTAACAAATGTAGGGTTACTTAAATTTTAACATCAAATTTTAATGAGATCCCATTTTGGTGGTGGAATGGTAGGTGTTGAGGGTGTGGAGTGATGGCATTTAGGTGGTGGCATGGATGTCATTTGGGTTATTGCATCCAGTGCGTATTTTTTTACTCTTTGTGGGGTGTCGTTTGGGTTAATCGATCCAAGAGAGGGCTCTGCATTTATTTCAAGAGGTGTTTCTATTGTTTTCCTATATATTGGGATTACAAACTTGGTTTGTTTTCTTTGTTCTAAATTAGTCGATTCCACATTCACTAGCTCACAACCACTTTCATCAGTTCACTCTAAGTGTGCTTCAGAGATTTTGTGTAGGAAGTAAGAAACGAAACACAAAGCTTCTCTTGAACCCAATATCACAAAGATTATGATAATCAATGGATCATTGGTAAACAAGGTCTATTTGTATGAGGACATTTCACGCAAACCACCCAGAATGAGGACATACAATCGAAATCAATTTCAAGAAATGCTCCATGTTGTGAATGTTGAGCATAATGTTCAATGTGATAGAAACACATATAGTGGATGTATATACAATAATGCTTTGATTAAAGTGAGCGTGTCCAATTTTCAATTTAATTGTACAATTTTGATGTATTTAGCTTTGTGGTTTTTAATCCAACTTTATTTATGCATCCTTGAGTTTTTTTTTTCATATTACGGGATGCACGATTAAAATTGGATTAAAAACTAAAAAATTGAATACATCAAAAAATTGAATACATCTAATTGAAAAACATACATGCTCACTTTAATCATGGCATTTTTGTATATCCATCTACCATATGCATTTCTATCGCATCTGCCATCATTTTCAACATAAAAAATATAGAGCATTTCTTGAAATTAATCTTGATCACATGTCCTCATTCTTGGGGGTTCACTTGAAAATCCCCTCATAGAAATAGTCCATGGTTACAAATGATACATATGTTATCATAATCTTTGTGATATTGGGTCCAAGAGTGTATTTGTGTTTTTTTTATTTCTTCCTACATAGAATCTCTAAAGCACACTTAGAGAAAGCTAGTGAAAATGGTTGTGAGCTGGTGAAGATGGAATCAATTTGTTTGGAACAAGAAAACCTCCCTAAAGGTAGGAAATATCCTTGAAACCCAATTGATAGCTAATACTATATTGTGTCTTTGACCTACAGGTAAGATCTTTATTTTTTTATCTGTGTTTTTTATTATTAGGGTTTGTCATCAATCAAATGCAATATTTTGTGGTGATTATGTCAACAAGTTCTTCTCGGGAATCATAATCTAACCATTGAGTGTGTACTTTGATACCGTCGAGAGGTATTGAAATTTAAGTTCACAATCCCATATCAAACAATCTGGATTTGTTTGCATACAAGGTATTAATACCTCTATGATCAAGCTTTGATAAGGGTTTTAACAACCATTCAATTTCTGTGAGCATGTCTATTTTTTTTGTTGTGAATCAATTTTTCATTCTTTTAATTCTAGATTTCTTGGTCTATTCCACATTATTCACAACACTTTCTAATTAATTATAATGATATTTCTAAGAGATAATGAACACTTTGTTGAAATAAAGATTAGGGTTTGTTGAGATTTATATGTAATGATTGAAAAGGTTTATAATAATGAATACTTTGAAATGAAAAAAGACTTAAAATGGAAAATGAAGAGTTGGAAATGAACCAAAATTAAAATGGAAAACAACAAAGGATTAGAAAAAAACATAAACCTATTACCCAAAATGGATTGTAAGTGTATAATCAAACATTCTTTTTTATATGAAAATGCACCACATTTAAGACTTGACTGTAAGTAGTTAATCCATATCAACCTACAACTCCTCCAATATCTCTGGATACATGTATGAGTATGCATAGATTGAATAATTGTATTAAATTGAATTTGAGTAAAAAGGAAGAAAATGATTGAAAATTGAGTAGATGTGGGTGTTTTCCAACCCGCTCGACTACATAATTCTAGCATCCCAAGAGTCCATTTTTCATGATGTAGTTGGTGAGTTTATTATCTTCTTTAAATGACCAAAGACGTTTTCTTAGCATTTTTTTGGATGGAGTTTGGGGCACGCCTTCCCCTATCCCTTTTGCTTATTTGCACCTCATTTTCACCACACTAATTGCTTTGGGATATTCTCAGTGAGTGAATTTGCAAATTGCCTAGCTCAACCCCATTTTTCACCCTAAAAAATAATTACGCCTATCGACGTATATCAACAACTTTTAGAAATATGGTTTTGCTAGTTTACACATACACATAATAATATAGATTCACCTTAGTCGTAAATCTATTAAGCGATGAGAGAGATAAGAAAATAAAATGATTAAAATGAAAACATGAAAATGACACTTTTACTTATATTAAATTATGTTTCTTCAATTTCAACCCCTGTAAATTTATATTTTCATGAGAATTTCACTATGATGTAAAAGCAAGATCTATAGAGAATTTTTTTACCTTCAAACTCATAATATTTTTTAAATATGTATGGACATATAGTGAGATAAATCTAACTGTGTATACTTTAAAATTTTAGGTAAGGATAATGAGTGGCATACACCTTTTCAGAGATGGTTATTCAATTTAAAGAAATGTGTGTGTGTGTGTGTGTGTGTGTGTGTGCTCACAATCTACACATATTACAATAGTGCTTGGACTATATTTTGTGATTTTTAAGATTTAAGTAGTATGTTTTACTTGCTTATTGAAATAGAGTAAAAAAACAAAAAATGTTGTATCAACACGCATGGATTTTTATTTTATTTTTAATTTGATCATCATAAGGAAAGCTAAATTTACCCTTTTGAAAAGGACAATATGAGGACGTGCATTGTGAGTTTTGGAATTTTTTGTTATTTTGATTTTGAAGATATTGAATTTTTATTGCAATGTATTTTAAGGAAGGTAAATTCCCAAATGATAAAATTTAGGACAAAATTATTAAAAAATAGCAATTGTCAATGAAAATAAACAATTATTAAATAGTTTCAAACTAGATTTGAATATGAATTCATTGGTAACAAATCCTACGAATGATTTTTAAAAATTGTAGGGGTCGCCCTTATTAAATTTGCAAGTTTATAAAAGTTGCAACTTTGTTGGACCAAAACTCTCAACCAAGAGTCTCATTTTCCATCTTTTGGTTGAAATTTATTGTGCAAAGTAACCATGGGTTAAAAACAAATCTCGGACATGATTTGAAACTAACTCTAGGCCGAGGGTTTTATTTACTCCAGCCTCTATAATATTTTCAAGTTGATGGAATCTAAAATTAAAACAATATTTCACTTGGAAGTTAGATATATGTTCTCAATTGAGTTATTGTTTATATCACTCATATTTGAATTACCTCCAAAAAAAGATAAGATAAACTTGGTTGATTATTTTTTGAATTTGAGATATTTGAATTTTTCCTATCACTTAATTTTGGCTTTGGAGTATTGGAATTTGTCTTCTCGGATGTGGATTCTTAGTTTTGGGATATTGGAATATTCTTAGATCACTTATGGAATTTTTGCTTTGGTGTATTTGAATATTTGAATTTGCCTCCTTGATTATGGAATTTTGTCTATGGGATATTGGAATTTGCCTCATCACTTTTAGAATTAGGTTTCTCACTTGTGTAATTTTGACATTGGATTTCAAGCTTCTAATTCATTAAACATGGGATGCAAAAGGAAATACAATCAATCACAAGAGAGATGATTTAGTTCAAAGGAATGAGAAAAATATGAAATACATGAAAAAATGACGAGTAAATGAAGTTGATGAAAGAGGTTGTCAAGGAACATGGAGATGATAAAGAAATGAGGTTGATACACGTCAAGGAACTTGTTGATGACATGAATGAAAAATACAATGTTGATATTAATACCACTAGTGAGTCAATCCCATTTCCAAAATTTTAAATTTTGTAATACCTAGATATTTGATTTGCTCAAGTTATATATATATATATATATATATATATATATATATATATAAACTTATTTAATTTAAAAAAATTATATTTTTAAGTAGGGACAACATCTAACACACAACAAGATCCTACCACATCGAGTCATTCATGTAAATTAATCATTAGTTGCAATATATACTTTGAGAACAATTTTTTAGAGAAGATGGATGCAACTAAATTGAATAAATGGGATGCATAATTGCATAGTTCAATAAATTTTCCATAGCACAAGCTCAAATGTTACATATATTTTCAAAGTTCAAAACTCTAAGAGATGCAATTCAATTATTGAGCATCAAAAGTGCCAAAGAGGCACGGGTAAATGAAGCAATATCAAAAAATGTTTCGTTGGCCATTTCCTCACTTGTAAAAAATCAATCCAAATATGTTGAGGCTACTTGTAAAGAATTAATAACAAGAGATATTGAAAAAATAATAGCTTCAGGCCATTTTACAAATGTGTTAAAAAATCAAGAAAAACAGCATGGAAGCATAAAAAAATTCAAGGTTCAATTAAGCAAGAATGGTGAACTTGCATGTTGGATTATTATTTGTAGCTAACCCGACTAAGATATACTTCTAAGTAAAGTGAGGGTTAAGATGCAAAAGTTTTGGTGTTTGAATTTTCATGTCTCACTAAATGAAAAGGGCATCGTGTAATGTTGCATATCAAGAGGAGAGTATGAAACTCATGTCAAGCATATAAAAAAGGTTACCTAAATGGAATTGTTCCACAATTTTTAAGGAGAGTAATATTGATGTGAATATTACCCTTAGAACATTCATGAAGCTTAAACCACAATATGTCAAACCAATCATTGTTCATGACACATGTTGTTGGTACCATGTAGAATTTTAGTTGTAATATGAAACATTTATATATTTTAACATATAATATTGGTTAAATGACCTCCCCACCTTTTAGTGTTCATGAATTTTTATCCAAGATGTTATGTGCATGAGAGAATTATCAGCTATTAATTAGAAAAAATATATTGGTGGTAGAAAATGCAAAGAATGTTTTTATTTCACACCCTTTTGTACCAAGTATCCTATTGATCCTAATGATCCTTGATTGTCAAATATTATTGTGAAGTGGAAGAGATATGAATATATTAAGCACACTCCTATCATAGATTTAGCTACAACAACAGAAAGATTGATTTACTTAAAGAAAATATTTCCATGACAAATTTCATGACGAAGTTTAGGGATTAAATATATAAATATATCAAGCAATGTCATATAGCTTGGTGGAAAGAGATATAGTTCAATAAATCACATGATATGTTTTTTAAAGAAACAATATTATCAGTGGTTAATTTTGCTAAGCATTACACTTTCACCATATAGAGAGAGATACAAAGAGATTATTATAATTTAGATCATTTTTCTATACTTGTGCATATTTTGTACAAACATGTAGAAGTTAGTGTAGATGGTTGTGATAAGAATGCAAATAATCGTGAAGTCAATAAGGAGTATAATTTTTACATTGGTGACCATTATCCTCTCGCGAGGTTTGTGTGTGGCACGATTACCCTCGCGTCGATCAGGCCTGACGGCTCTACGGATGGGCGGCTTACCATCCCATCCCTCATCAAGCCATCTGCCTACCAGCCTGCGAGGCATTGAATTTCAGGGCCAGCGAGCTGCTTTTGGTTCTCCGGTCCAGTGGAGTCCAATTACGGTATTTAATTCTCGGTGGAAGTTAACGCCACCTTTTTAGGAGCCTTCCACCGCCATCGTGGTCTCTTTTCTGCACATCCCCTCTCAGCAGTCCTGCAATAAGTTCAAGATATTATTCACATTCATTGACCTCTTCCTGCAGGTCCATTTACATCACATATTCATACTTATGAGTTTGCCATAGTCCTTGGCCAGTCCAGTTATATTTACAATCTGGGGGAAACAGGGTGTTACAATTCCCTCCCCCTTAAAAAGGAACATCATCCTCATTGTTCTTAGCTACTAACATGAAT